>JBCEWC010003559.1:0-29877 GCA_038996855.1 Solanum aculeatissimum
GAAATTGGGGAAGACGACCTTGACTAGTTTGACTTTGCAATTCCTTTGGTGATATCAAGGTATGTGGGATTTGATTCGAGGATTCTCTTCCATCCTTGAAGACCCAAGAACGCTAACCTTTTAAATTTGATTTTTAAGTTTCAATTAAGTTGTGGGTTCTTCCAAATTTAAAAGTAAATAGTTGACTGGACTTATGTGCTATAGTTTTAGGTGATTTAAATATTGTATTTGAGTTGGAATTTCATGAAGATTTAAGGGTTGATTATGATCAAGTTATGCATGTTCTTATACTCTTGATTTATGTATGGGTATTGTCCAAATGATGTTTTAAAGGTAGTTTTGACTTGAATTTCTCTTGAACAACTCTTGAATTGAATGTAAAGTTTGAATTCCATTACCCATGCTATTCATATTGTCCCTCATGGCATTGCATGCATGAGTCGTGGGTTGATTGTGAATGTTTTGATGTGGGATAAGTCCCTAACATGATTTTGACCATGATTTGATTAAGTATGGGTTAAGGCTAAGTTGTGATAACACTAAGTCTATGATATGATATGTTATGGCTCTTTAAGCATGTATGATATGATATGGTGCTACTCTTATGCATGAAGCATGACATGAAGGTTGATTTGTCTTTTTAGCCCCATGATGCATGAGTTTGAACTATGTTTAACTCTTGTTAAGTATGCATGAAGTATTTGAAAGTATGTTTTGGCCTCTAAACCCAAATATGCATGACTTGAAGTTTAAGTGTCAAGTTTACATTTAAAAGCATGCATATATATATGTATACGTATTTGTATGGGATGATGGTTTAGTACCGAGAAGGATTGGAGTAGTAAGTGGGCTATCCCCATGGGTCCCACTCCTTTCCCAAAACTATGGGCCTACATAGGTTGCTACCAAAATGACCGGGTTGTAAGGTATACCCTTGATATGATATGATCTGTTATGACATGATTTGAATGTAAACCCTTCCGAAATGATCGGGTCGTAAGGAAGGTGGCCATCACACCAAAATGATCGGGTCGTAAGGTGTGGTGAAGATTACCTTTGGCAAGTAGTCTTCTCGGATCCAATGGGAGGCCTCATTGGGCATGGTCATGTTGTAGCTCACATGGAATTGGGATGTCAGTTATGGTTCCATTCCCTCTATACTATGCATTATGGCATTCATGCATCATGACTTACATGGCATATTGATATATTATCACTTCCTATATTCACTTCTATATATATGTGCCCTTGACATGTAGGTTGCTATAGGAGCATGTGCATATGCATTTGCATGCCCTCATATGTGGTACTTTATTGTACTAACCCATACTCTTGTCTACATGCTCTAATCATGTAGGTGCCGACGATGACTTCCATATTTCACTGAACGACGTGTGATTACTCTCGAAGACTTATACTTATGGTGAGCCCTTTTGTTCAAGGGCAATAACTACCTTCTTTCCACCTAGTTTTATTATGTCGTTCATTTTATTTATGTATTGAGGGTGATCCTCAAACTATATCCAGGCCCTGTTTTATATATGTAGAGGCTTATGGAAAAATCTAAACTCTTGTACGTTGATTTGGATGTTAAACACTTTGATTATGTAATACTATGCTTATTAGCCTTGATTATGGGATTAGTCTCTTATTATGCTTATGACTTATATGTTGGGAGATATGAATGACTACGTGCTTATGTGGAAAGTCCTATAATCCCGGTGTGCCCCCATAGTGGAATCCCACTCACCCGTCCCCTTAGAGATTATTGTTATGTATTACGTGAACTCATGTTGATCCCTTTCCCGAAAATGTCCCCATAGCTTGATTTCCAAGTTCCGAATCCCTTAGAGATTATGTGTTATGTGCTTAGCTTCCGCATTTCTGAACCGATGATATGTGTAATGATGCTATGATTTCTTGATCGAGGACTTTCGGGTTCTCCTTTCCATGTCACGTCTAGGCCCCCTATCTGGGTCGTGACACTGCCAAATAATCAAACATGCATGGCTGCTATCAAGAGTAACTATGAATATAATTTTCTGGTGGATATTGTGTTTAAACAAACATCATGCCATACACATCAATATATGCTAATAACACAACCTATACATCCTAAATATGTCGGTTCAATAGAAATTAAATGTCCTCAGGGAAAAAGAACACATGCAAGAAAATCCCTCAGATTAAAAAATTGGGATAGTTATAGGTCATAGCTACTCAGACTTCACTGAAGCCTATAACTATCCACACCCCATCTAAAAAGATGCGCATTCTTTCTAATGCACACAAAATAACAAAATAAAGAAAAGAGGTAAAAAAGAAAACATACCTGGGCGCCTAAACGCCTCTCTCTGACTGAAGTTGTCCACCCTCAACCTACCTGGTGGACTCCTCAACTGTGGGAACGTGTCCAGAGGGTCCAACACCCCTCACTCTATGTATCTCACGAGCTCGCCTCATCTCCTCATCCTGCATCTAGCGTATCCTGGCAAGCTCCAACTCCTGCTCCTTTGTCATCCCCACCTCTAATCTCGCAGCATCTGGGTCATCTGTGTGTGGCCTCTTGACGAGGAAAGGTAATAGTGTCTTCTTTGGAGCAAATAGATCTACCACCACTTTAGTAGGATCGGTCTGTTTAAACCCGACCGATGCTGTGAGGGCTTCTCTCATCTCAGCACGGAGCAACTGGATCTCCATTTGAATGGTTGCCATATCTACAGGTCGTATTGTGCTGAGGCTCTATTGGACTTGCTTCTCAAATGTATTATGGTTGTCCATGGGTATAAGTCTCTCCTGAATAGTAGTCTTCGTAAATGACCGCATACAAGCCTCAGTCTCTAAAACAACCTGACGGACCTAGGGTCTAATCTACTGCAGTAAATGAGCCAACTGGGACTCAGTACTGGCCTATCTCTGCGCCATGGCCTGTATGGATACCGCATGTACAAAAACTATGTTGGCTGGTGATGAAGAAGTGGGTGTTGCCTCTTGCATAAAAATAGTATTAGTGGGCCCCCTTTTCATATCAGTCTCTATTTGTGGGGACCCCTATCCAGCGGCTGCAAAAGTGTTGGTAGATGAAAGCTTAGGCAGTGGCACTGTGGAAAATATCTCGGGCATATGAAATGGTGGTCGTGGTGCCCACCGGAGTGCCACCAGATTATCCTCAACCTTAATCAAGCTGGCATCCAATGTCCTCTGAACCTCTATAAGAGAGTTTACACGAAGAAGACTCTCCATCCCCACTGCTAAGCATAGTCTGTACATAAGGTATGAGAAGGGGATGGAGGTGGACCTCTTTAGTACCGCCTCATGTATCTGTTCGGCTATCACTAAGGCCCAATCTATCTCATAGCCATCTAAGATGCTGGAAACCAAAACAACATAGTCCAGTGTCAATGTATTATCCATAAGTATAGGTCAGATCAATGATCTCATAACCGCCCACCAAAATTTAGCGGGAAAACTAAGATAAGACTTCATAATAGGCTCTGTAGATGTAGCTACCCAGTCAAGGTCTGGTCCTTAATATATAATTTGGCCAGCTACCCATCTCACCAAACTAGCCTGATAGACTGGGTCTCTTGTAGTGGCCATCTTCCGAGTCTGGACAATCTTCGATCGAACTCAGCTGTAGACCTGGGGGCTAGGAACTCTATCCCAAAAAGCATATGACAGATGGTAGTCTCTGAGATATCCACCTGATGAACCCTTACCATAATATATGTTAGCCAAAGTTGGGCGAGGGGTTTCTTCCCCTTG
Organism: Solanum aculeatissimum; assembly: GCA_038996855.1. Taxonomy (NCBI): domain Eukaryota; kingdom Viridiplantae; phylum Streptophyta; class Magnoliopsida; order Solanales; family Solanaceae; genus Solanum; species Solanum aculeatissimum. Next base: position 3,766 of record JBCEWC010003559.1, read on the forward strand.
GGAAGAGAGTTGAGGACTATGGCGGTGTAGGAAGTGAAGAACTCACGAACAATAATTAGGGAGTACTTTCCCAATGGCTCTGCCAACTACTGGAGCCTATATCTGGTCATGGTATCCTAGAGGCTTAGGACACTCTCCAATCCTGAAGTGATGACTCAAGGCTCCTAAACAATAGAATGCGTTGGTCGGCCATGCTCGTTTATCTATAAGCCCTCCCGGTAGATAGCCCGCATGCCATCTACACACCACAGACTAGATTTGGCATCCAAAGGTAAGGGTGGTGCTCGAGGTAATTTTGTAGATGCAGTGTTTGACCCCTCTTCGGATCCAGACTTATACCTTATCTTTGATAAGGTCATCAAGATAGAACTGCTAGCCTTGTCACCTCCGTCATCAAATTAGGGAGGATGGACCTGAATAGCCTGAGTCTGGGCCTGTCTGGTGGTGGCCGATGTCTGTTGTGGCTTGACGTCCTTATCTGGTTGGACGCTAAGCTCCTCCATTGAACCAGTATCCTCAGGCGTGGCATTGGAGTTCACGAGCTCGTCACATAACCGCTCCTACATGGCTCTAATCTTCTTATGAAGGGGCTTCAGAGCTATAGTACCTAAAACACATATGTAACAACCAAAATTAGCCTATGAGTTAATAAAAGAGAAGCAAGAACATATCTGAACTTGGCATATAGGGGTCTACAAGGGTTCCTTTACGGGTCGAAGTAAAAACTATGGGCCGTAGAAGGCCCTCATAGAAATAAAGTCCATTAAAGTTTGTTACTAGAATGACATCTACGACACCAGGTATGATTCGTAGAATATTCCACGGGTTGTAGACTGGTTCGTAGATGCTACTCCATATCTGACTTTTGTGTAGAAAGGTCCCTATAAGACCTATCTACGAGTCGTAGAAAAATATACGACACGTAGAAGGTCTCATCTGATGACATCACGAAAATTTCAAGTTTCGGGAAATTCTTACAAGGGGAAACTACGGGTCATGGAATGATTTACGGGTCATAGAAGACCCTCGTCAAGTAATATTTTCTAGAAACTTAGATTTCCAAGTTCATCAAATGGGTCCTCAAATGATCGTTTTACAGTTATTTCAGCATCGAAGCAAAGACTCACACACCCACCCACATCCTTTTTTCAAATACCCAACCCCAACATGCTATAATCACATATAACTCCATCAAATTTCATTTTGCATGTTTATTTAACAATCCGACACAGTTTGAATGATTAGCAATAAAAAAACACACACATGTAGTCACATATCAAATTTCCACACAAGTTCATTCAATTCAAATGACACGTGAAGACATGGTTTTAATTATCATTCAAATAAACAAGTCATAGACACATGCAAAAGTTTCTAATTACTGACACAATCCCAAGGTTCTTTCAACATTAACATTAGGGCATCACCGACAACACACATAAGGGCAATCAAGAATTTATAATCATCAAGTTAAGAACACCATTCCCATTAAAATTTTCAACCAATTTAGACTAATTTCGAATGTTCAAAGGTTTTAGGACGAAGAACGTACCAAAATTTGAGAAAATTAAGTTGAATGTGAAAGAGGAAAGATTTCAAACACTAGGTGCCAGAGGGGTTGCCAAAATATTGATCAGAAAGTTTTGACAGTGACCGGACGGGAAGATTGGATTTGACATAGAGTTTCAAAGGGGGTCAGGTATTTTTGATAATAGGAGAGAATTTTGGGTCAAATGTTATTTTAACCCCTTATATAGCTTTACCAGGTCAGTTTATAAGTATCAAGCCTGGCTCTTATGAAACCCCGTTTCTGGGCCATAGAGTATTCTATGGCTCGTAGATCCTAGTTTCTAGGAAGCTTGAAGCCTTAATTTGTCGATGGGTTCTACGGGCCAATTTATGGGCCATATAATGAAATAGAACTCGTAATGTAGGTTGTAGAACCCCCAACACCTGGTAAAAAGGGTAGAAAACTTACCTGGGGTCCACAAGCCACATTCATGGCCCATAGTTATTTCTACGGGCCATAAAATTAGCTCGTGGATTGGAGTGCACATAATATTTCTTACTAGAATGTTATACGAGTTGGTGTATGGGTCGTACTTTTACATACGACCCGTATAACTAGTCGTAGAATTACTCTTTGTTGCTTTCTCAGCCCAAGATGGATGACTTGGTCCTATACCTGCATAAGCTTCACAAACCACACTGTTACCCTATATGCCACAAGTCCAATATCCCCAAATTACAACCAAAATGCTAAAAATTAAACTACCTACCAGTCTAAAACTAAAAAAAAAACAAAAAACTACCACTATTACAAAGTATCTTGGATTGCCTCCCAAGTAGCACCTGATTTATTGTCGCGACACAACTTGGACTATCTAATTACTTAACTTCATCAATTTCCCAAGCCTCCATCTTCAGTTGATCTGGCCGCTTCATTGATTGATATATATTGAAGATGACTTTTTATCATTAAATCTGAACTTGAGTTAGCCTGATTCTACATCTACTAAGGGTCGCCTAGTGGCTAGGAAAGGCCTTCCCAAGATAATGGGGAGTTTGAAGACGACCTCAGAATCTAGGATCATAAAGTTTGCAGGGAATATGAATTTCTTAACTTTGATAAGAGCGTCATACAGTATCCCGACAGTCTTCTTTACTGTCCTGTCATCCATCAACAACTGCATAGTTGTAGGGGTAGGGCTTCTAAGCCTAGCTTCCTCAACACTACAAGGGGCATTAGATTTATGTTTGCACCTAGATCACATAGTGCCTTTGAGAATTCAACATCTCTGATGGTGCAGGGAATTGTGAATGCTTCGAGATCTTCTCGTTTCTACACCAAAGACCTTTTAGATATCGCGCTATAATGTTGAAGCTCTTATGAGAGCTCCTGACTCACAGTATGCTTCTTTGTAACCAAGTCCTTCATGATCTTTGTGTACCTGGGCATTTTCTCTAATGCTTTAAGCATAGGGATGTTGATGGAGAGTTGTCTCAACATAAAGAGGAAATGCTTGAATTTACCTTCCTCCTTCTTATTCTTGAGTCTTTGAGAGAAGGGAGGAGGAGGTCTAGGTGTGGGTTTCAACTTCTGTGGTTTTGGCATTGCATCACTTGCCCCATCCTTATAATGAACATCTCCAGCCTCAATGTTCTCACTCTGCACTATCTCCTCACAAACATCATCGTCATCAATCGACATTGGAGGATCAATAGTCTTCTTGCCACCACGTTAGTCATTGCCATACACTACCCCTCTTTCTTAGGATTTTGGGTTGTATTGCTGGGCAATGTACCTTTCTTGCACTAGTTGAGTTAAGCTAACATCTGACTGAACTGTTGCTCAAGCTGCTTGATGGCAACAAAATGAGATTCAATTTTATGATTCATACTGGAGATGTCAGACATCATACCCTTTAGTGTCTCATCCTGAGCATCAAATTTCTTTAGCAGACAATCAAACATCTTCTCAACTCTAATGTTCCTAGTAGTGGAATCTTGGTTATGTGGTGGAACATATGGACCACTTCTACAATCATCTCTGCATCCCCAATCAGCCTCTCTGTCCTGGCCCCTATTCCTGTAGTAGTAACCTTCTCTATTGTTGTCTTTGAAGGCACCATCTCTACCAAAGTTCTAACTTTGGTTTCCTTGACCTTGGCTCCAAAAGTCCTTATTGGACCCTTGGGCGTTTGTTCGGAAACCCGCCATCTGATCTGCGATGAAGCAAATGTCCTTCTCATAATAAGGCTCCTAGTACATGGGTTGATATAGAGGCTACTAAGATACTGCATTTACTTATTGCTGGTTCTGCTTCATCAGCAACTCCATATTAGTATTAATTTAAGCAAGCTTTGCATCACCTCTTCACTTTCCCCTTCTTGCGCCGAACTAGTACTGACTGTGAATAAGGTTTTTGTAGTAGAATTGTATCTCATCCCTCATGCATGACTCATATTGACCATCCTTTCTATTCGTTCTTCTATCTCATGAAATGGACGATCTATGAAATGAGCCTTCCATGATAGTGTTGGCGACGACTTGGCTATTTTCATCTAAGGCTTTATAGAAGATCTCCACTAAGGCTTCATCAATAATTTTGTTGTTAGGGACACTCCTCAAGAATATTTTGAACCTCTCCCACGTGGTATTGAGTGAATCACCTAACTCTTGCTCGAAGTTGTCAATCTGAGCCTTCAACTTCAATTTCTTTGAGATTGGGAAGAACCTCTCCAAAAAGGCCCTCTGTAATTCTGCTCAAGTGGTGATTGAAATCTTTTGGAGCTTATATAACAATAGCGTTGTGTTGCCTTTGAAATAAAGTGAGAAAATATGGAGTCCAACGACATCCATCAATAGATTTTGGTTTCCCATCATGCTCTTACAAATAAACACAATATTGTATAGATGGTTATGCAGAATCTCTAAAGGTAAACCCGCAAAAATCCTATGATTATACATTATTTGGAGCAACCCACTCGACGCGACAAACTTTGTGTCATCCACCAATGGAGGTAATAATAGCTCCCGTGACATCCATCGCCATAGGATCCAGCCAGTATTGATTCTATTGATTAGTCGTGGCTTGGGGAACTTGTGGCGGTGGGTTATTATTTTTATTGTTCGGGTTTAGTGTTGCATTCACCGCATCATTTTGCAGTGTTGTTCACATTATCCTTAGCCATTCTCCTTAGCATCCTTTGGATCTGTAGGTCAAACAAAGTCAAGGGATTTCCTTGACTTTGAGTGTTGTGCATACATTAGACCTGCATGCTGAAATAAAACATAAAAAACATAAAATTAGGAAAATAAAGATTAATCCCCAAATTACTTCAATTAAACAAGTCTATCTGTATTCCCCGACAACTATGCCAAAATCTTGATTTTGCCTAAGCTACACCTCCTTTTGAAGGTAAATACAATTGTTCTCAAAATATATAACCTAACCAAGATTAGGGTCGAACCCACAAGTAAAATGATAGACTTTTGATCAATTCAAAGTAAAGTGGGGGAATTAACCAACTTATCTCCCGAAAAGAGGGGGGTTTGAAATTTCAAGAAAAGTAAACCTAGACTAGTGCAAGTATTATTGAAATCAGTAGAAGAGCTAACTAGGGTGATGTGCTCCCCATATTTACCTAATGCAATATTACAAGATAATTGTAAAGTTTTCCAGTGTGTAGATGCAGAATAATAAGTTAAGTTTATCGAACACTTTGATCTAGCTCCAAGGTAAATTTTATTGCGGGATTTGATCCATCTCCGTAGTGTGACATTACTAACCCTTACCTATTATCCCAGTACAACTTCCCCTTAATCCAGTTTGGTTGATTAGATGAGAAAATATCAATCAAATCTTGTTAATTATTCTCTTTTCCTATTAATTACCTCCTTGATCCACCAAGTAACACTAGGCGAGTTCTAACGTTGGCTACCATTAAAAAGCATGCAAAATGAAGAGAAGTAATCAATATATTCATACACACCTTCCAAGAATTACCAATTGTATAGTTTTACTTTGTTAGTTCTTCATGGTTCCCACAACCCTAGTTGTGGATTAAGCTACTCATGATCAGTGTAGATGCAAAAATCATGATATAGAATAACATAATTAAGCACTTACACGAATGAATTTACAAACAAGAAATCCAACTCTTTAATAGAAATTGCAAGTACAAATTAAGAACATAAAATATTGTTTCTCTGTCTCTCAAGATCCTAAAATCTGTAAACTTCTCCCAAACTTAATGAAAAATAACCTAAAAACCTATTTATAATTTCTAAAATACAAAGCCAAATAAAAATAGGATAACTAGGTCAGTAGGCTCTACGGGCAGTTCTATGGGTCGTATAATGTTCCACGGCTCATAATCAGGGCTTGATACTCTACTTCTTCAAATCTGGAGTTGACTTCCACAAGACCCATCTATGGGCCGTATAAGATTCTATGGTCCGTGGAGGGTTTTGTCTGATGAATTTTTAGCAAATCTCCACTTTCTAATTCTCAGGGTACAACCTCACTTCTATGACTCATTGAATGTTTTACGACTCATCTGAGTGCATTGTAGAATCATTTTCTAAAAATAATGTCTCACTGGAATTTGTTACGAAACCACTTCTATGGCTCGTGAAATACTCCATGACTTGTAAAGGGTTTTATGGATCCTCTAAATCTGTAATTTTATCATACTTAGCCCAAAAATTGTACCAACCCTGTAATTCTACAAAACACACAATAAAACATATCAAATCTATTAACATCGCTTTGAGAACACAAAAAATCCTAAGTTTTAAGCATCCAAAGGGCTATTTTTAGATAGTACATCAATGACTGATCATATGGGTATTTTTCGAATTAATACCCAAGGGTCCATTTAGGACTATTGGCATTGAGATAAAGTGAATCAAGGTTGGAACTATAATAAGGACAATGCATATAGGGACAACAACCGAGGTAGCTATTATGGCAGAAATAAGGGTCAAGACAACGATAGTTATTGGGGTTGTGGAGATGGGTATATAAATGGTCCGTATGTGCCACCACACAATCATAATTCTGGGGCTAGGAGTTCACACATTGAGGAGATGTTTGACAAATTATTGAACAAGGCTAACGCAGAGGATGAGACCTTGAAGGCAAAGAAAGATAACATTTCAGGTATTAATCAAAAGATTGCGTCTTACTCTATAGCTATTAAGTAGTTGGAGCAACAATTTGGTTAGATATCTACACAGTTGAATCAACGTCAGAATTGTACATTGCTAAGTAATATAATTCTGAATCCAAAGAATCATGGACCGTACATGAGAGTGAATACATGATGTGGTAAGCTGATGATCGACTCTCCAATACTGGTAGATAATGATGTGGCTCAGGAGGAGATGGTCGAAAGCAAGAATGCAGAGATTGGGGATGAAATTGTCAAGGATATGGTGCAATGAAGTGGTGACACCAAGGAAGTTGAAACCCATACCTATACCTCTACCATCTTTCCCTTAGAGACTCAAGAAGAAGGAAGAGGTCGAGAGGTTTCATAATATCATCTTCATGTTGAAATAACTATCTATTAATCTCCCTCTTATTGATGCATTGGAGAAAATGCCCGAGTATGCCAAGTTCATGAAAGATCTTATGACTAAGAAGGGGAAAATTAGTGAAGAGCTTTCTCAGGACCTTCATCATTGTGGAGTTATTGCTACAAGGTCCTTGTGCTATAAGAAGGAGGACCCAAAGCATTCACCATCCCTTGCACCATCAGAGTCTTCAACTTTGCAAAGGAGTTATGCGACTTAAGTTCCAATATCAACTAAATGCCTCTTATAGTGTTCAAGCAGTTAGGCTTGGGAGCCCCCACATTGATTACATTATGGTTGTTAATGGAAGATAGGATTTCCAAGAAGCCTGTAGTGGTACTCTATGACATTTTAGTCTTAGTTGAGAATTTCATATTCCCTGCAAACTTCGTGATGCTTGATTGCAAAGTTGACTTTGACGTCCCAATCATCTTGGGGAGACCCTTCTTAGCCACTGGGCGAGCATTAGTGGATATGAAGTTGGGTAAACTCAAGTTTAGGTTGAATGACGAAGAAGTTGTCTTCAATATTTGCCAATCCATGAAGAGACCTGATGATCTGAAAGTTGTCTCTATTATTGAGAGCATTGATGAAGTGCAATCAGAGGTACCAATTGAGGAAAGGTTGGGTGTCAAAACTCTTGAAGCTATATTGATGAACTTTGAGAGTGACGACATCCTAAATTATGATGAGATGGTTAAGGTAATTGGAGCACATGGTTATTATAAGCACCAACTCAAGCTTGAGTTAGACTTGAAAAATTGAGAGTCACCACCTACTACACCATCCATTGAGGAGCCGCCTGTGTTGGATTTGAAGGCTCTTCCAGCCTACTTAGGGTATATGTTTTTGGGAACTAACAATACTTTTCCTATTATTGTTGTTGCATATCATAATGATGAACAAGTGGAGGCATTGATCTAGGTTCTCAAAAGATTCAAATGGGCTATTAGATGGATGATTGCAGACATCATTTGCATCCCACCTGGCATATGCACTCACAAAATTTAGCTTGTCAAGGATTATATGCCAAGCATTGAGTGCCAATTACGTATCAACCCACCAATGTAGGAGGTGGTGCGCAAAGAGATCATTAAGTGGTTGGACACAGGGGGTGATATATCTGATTGTTTATAACAAATGGGTGAGTCTGGTACAGTGTGTTCTAAAGATGAGAGGTATCACTATGGTCCCAAATTCTAGCAATGAGTTGATTCCCACAAGTCCAGTCATAGGTTGGAGGGTTTGCATGGACTATCGCAAACTCAATGCATCGATAAAAAAGATCACTTCCTTATGCCATTCGTGGAGAAAATGCTAGATCTCTTGGTAGATAAAGTCTTGTGCTATTTTCTTGATGGTTATTCGGGCTACAATCAGATACCTATTGGTCTAGAGTACCAAGAGAAGATGACCTTTACATGTCCTTATGGCACCTTCACTTTCAAGAAAATGCCATTCAGATTGTGTAATGCACCGACCACATTTCAGAGATGCATTATATCTATCTTTTCAGATATGGTGAGGGACATTATTGAGGTTTTTATGGATGACTTTAGTGTTGTTGGAGATTCATTCGAGGATTGCTTGTGACATTTTCATGATGTTCTTCAGAGATAGGAAGAATGCCATCTTGTTTTAAACTAGTAAAAGTGTCACTTCATGGTGAAAGAAGGCACTGTGTTGGGACACAAGATCTCTATCAAAGGCATAAAGTTTGATAGAGCTAAGGTTGAGGTAATTGAGAAGCTTCCTCCACTTATTTCTGTTAAAGGTGTGAGGACTTTCTTAGGGCATGCAAGCTTCTACAAATGGTTCATAAAGGATTTCTCAAAGAGTTCACATCCATTATGCAAGCTACTTGAGAAGGATGCTAAGTTCATGTTTGATGATGCATGTCTAAAATTATTTGAAGGGTTAAAGCAGAGGTTGATATCGGCGCCTATCATAGTTTCTCTAGATTAGACTCAACCCTTCGAGATTATGTGTGATACAAGTGGGGTTGCACTTGGTGTGGTGTTGGGACACCACAGAGAGAAGATTCTTCATCCTATTTACTATGCCAACAAAGCCCTAAATGTAGCACAAAAAACTACACTATCACTGAGCAGGAGTTACTTGCAGTGGTCTTTCCATTCGAGAAGTTTAGATCATATCTTTTGGGAACCAAAGTCATTATGTATACTGACCATTCAACATTGCGGTATTTTATGGTGAAGAAGGATGCCAAACCATGGTTGATTCAATATGTACTTCTTCTCCAGGAGTTTGATTTTGAGGTGATTCATAGAAAGGGGACAAAGAATCAGGTTGCAGACCACCTATCCAGACTTGATGTTGAGGCGATGGCAAAGTTCATGATGGGGTGGAGATTTATGATTCATTCCTTGATGAGAGAGTATTGGTAGCATCTCATGATTTAAATATATGGTTTGCAAATTATACAAACTACCTAGTTAGTGATGTTGTGCCACCAGATATGACTTCTCACCAGTGTAGTAAGTTTATGTCTGATGTGTAGAAGTTTTTCTAGGATGATCCATTTTTGTTTCATGTTTGTGTAGATGGGATTATTCGTTGGTATTTTCTTGAGGTGTAGATAATGAGAAATTTGGAGGCTTGTCATTCATGATTGGTCAGTGGGCTTCATAGTTGAATCAGGATAGCACAAAAGATCTTACAATATGGCTACTATTGGCCAACCATCCACCAAGATGCCCATGACTATGCTAATGGGTGTGCTAATTGCTAGAGTGAGGGTATTGTTTCCATAAAGTATGAGCTCCCACTGAACCCCATAATGGTGATTGAGTTGTTCTATGTTTGGGGGATAGACTTCATGGGGCCATTCATCAGTTCTTATGGGAATAAGTACATCTTGGTTTCTATGGACTATGTCTCAAAATAGGTGAATGTGGTTGCTCTTCCTAACAATGAAGGTAAAACTATCAAAAAACATCCTCTCATGGTTTGACACTTCTCGAGGGATCATCAGTGATGAAGGTTCTCATTTTTGCAATAGGTTGTTCAAAGCTCTTCTTAAGAAGTATGGGGTGAAGCATAAAGTGGAAACACCTTACCATCCCAAGACGAGTGGGAAAATTGATGTATCTAATAGGGAGATTAAACAGATTCTATCCAAGACTATGAATGCTAACCAGATAGATTAGTCACGAAGGCTTGATGATACTTTATAGGTGTACCAGACAATATTCAAAACTCTCATAGGTATGTCTCCTTACCAACTTGTCTTTTGTAAAGCCTTTCACTTACCTATGGAGCTTGAGCACAAGGCGATGTGGGTGCTCAAAAAGCTAAATCTGGATTGGAGTGATGTGGCTAACTCAAGACTGAGGCAACTCAATGAACTTGATGACTTTCGTCTGAGGAAATATGAGAGCTCAATCCTGTACAAGCAGAGAATAAAGCTATATCATGACCATTGCATTGAGCATCGCTAGTTTCACTTGGAGACTTAGTTTTGCTGTTCAATTCTAGATTGAAGTTATTTCCTAGAAAATTAAGTCCAAATGGGTGGGACCCTTCGAAGTCACACATGCTTTCCAACATGAGGCTGTTGAGTTAGAAAAGAAAGATGGAACGAGATTCAAAGTGAATGGCCAAAGAGTCAAACCATATTTTGGCATTGCTGATGAAGTACAGATAGTGGATGCATGGACACTTGGTCAAGTCTGAGTAATTAAGTAGTCTGGGTTATGTCGCAACAATAAATGAGGCACTACTTTAGAGGCAACCCAAGATATTAGTTGTAATATTTATGCAGTTGTGTTACTTTTACTTTTTGGACTCATAGGTAGTTTAATTTTCATGTTTTGGTTGTAACTTTAGACTTATAAACTAGAAAATTATAGGGTAACATGTTATTTTACTGAGAATGTGCAAGAACAGGATTAAGGCAACAAACTAGTGCTAAAACGTGAGAAACGTTAGCTCTATGATTAGTTTCATGGGCCATGGGTTACACCATGGACCGTATATTGACTCATAGAAAATTATGCACTCGTGTTCACGAGCCAACTTTACGGTCTATAGAACAGAATACGGGCCATAAATAGTATTAGTGGACTCGAGGTAAGATTCTAAAAATTTTGCTAAGTGTTTGGGGTACCTGCGAACTCAACCTATGACCCATGTGAAGGCTTCGTAATAGCCATGGCCTTAAAAGAAGAACTTTGAAACCATGAAACCAGGTCTTACGGGCCTTAGAACAAGATACGACTCGTAATTGGGGTTTTGTGGGATTAGAATCTCACTTATACCCGTCCTGGTAAATCTACTAAAAGAGGAGTAATTAAAATTATCCCTCACCTTTCTCATAATTTTCACAATGCACCAAATCCTACCCCTTCGTCCCCAAGTCCAATCACCACTGATAGCTCCACCATAGTTTTCGATGAGTTTTTCGGCCAAACTCCAATCATGGAAATATTGTTCTGGATAGCCTAGGGTTTCTAACTTCTTGATTTCTGGCTAGTTTTCTCATCCTTTCACTCAATATTCTAATATAGATTCTTCTTACATTTTCATTTTATGTTAAAATTTGATTTCTTTGTCTGAGAAGTTAGTGAGAATGAGTTTATGGATTTTATTATCTTAGAAATTCGTATGGGCTGAAAAATGCATGACTTAGGTGCTTATCATTGTTTGATTACCAATATTAACCTTGAATTGAGGAAATTGATGTGCTTACCATTGTTTGAAATACTGCACTCCCTGGTCAACTGAGTTATACTTAATTATCTTGTTAAAATTAATAAAGTGTAAGACTTCAATAATGGCATGATAAAATTTGTCAAATGATGGTTGTATTGATGTCTATATATATCTGATTGGGTTGATGGTTGAGGGGTAGGATAGTGAATTGCTTATATTTGAGTTTTGGGTTAGTTAGTGGTATTGATTGCATGGTCGAAATTAGTTAACTGTGATTGAGTTGCCATTGCTTCGATGTTGATTAATTTTGTGTGCGCTGTTACTGTGACCTAGTCATTGTTCTTGAGTAATTATTTTTATTTGATTGGGACATAACTGATATTTTAGTCATGTATTGATGTAATGGAATAAATCGGTTGACTTAGGAAAGTTAAGTTGCTATTTTAAAAAGTATGAGGGTGTTTTATAACTCGTGGTTTAATCCATAGGCCGTAGTTGCCCCTCGTAAGTGGAGATCAACAACTTGGATTTTCCAAAAAGTTATCGAAAGAACCTGTTTATGAGTTGTAGTTCATACTATGACCAGTAAACAATATTTGTAGGTTTAATGCTTGCAAGAATTGATTCCTGATCTTGTACCTACGACCCAATCTACGATGCATTTCCAGTAACTTAAATTGTTATACCCTATTTTCATGAAGGTCTTCTATGGCCCGTAGTTTACACTACGACCCGTAAATGAGCCTTCGTAAGTCCTTCTATGGACGTTGTCATTCAATTTTTTCTTTTTCTTTTTTTGCATTCGTAGAAATCATGTGTGTACAATGTTGTATTTTCAGGTATCATGGGTTCATGTCCCAACAAATATGAGATATAGGTCATGCGGGATGGACTCTGTGATGACCCTACAGACTGTAAGGCCAGTGGATCAGTAGAAAAGCTTAACATCCATCTAGATGAGGGCGTTAAACTATGACGTACTAGGGCAACATCATGACAATTTGTGCCGGCTCAGCCATAAACTACTACACCACAACCCCCCCAATCTGAAGAAGAGGGTCCATACCAGAGCAACCTGATCTAGAAGACAAACTCCGAAGAGGGGTCTAGGTCAAGGTCCAGAGAAAGAGATGGCTTTGGGTCAGATGAGGAGTCAGGGTCAGAGTATATAGAGTCGACTAGGTCTTCCCTTACACTATCCCCTACAACTGGATTAACGAGACGCTGGTGTGTCCACGACATGCAGGATATATATAAAGAGGATGTCCTACAGAATGAGAAGGGCCATTAGGCTCAGGCTATTTTTGAAGATCCGAGGATTGTTACTTCAAGGTTTGATAGTGCCCCTATGATCCAAGACACCATGGCCTGGTACAACTTAGACTGGTTAGCAGCTCCATTGGTAAAGCATTCCCCGATGTTAGTTCAAAAGTTCTTTGCCTCCGACGCTGCTACTATCATCGAAGCAAACCCAAAAAGGAGAAACCCCTTTCACAGCCTAAACTTAAACAAACAATGGTGTGCAGAGTCCTAATTAATATATCTGAGGCCACCATCTGTAAATTACTATTTGATCCCAAGTACCAAGCCCCTGTGATGATGGCAGAGTTTGACTATAGGTTAGGGCAGGCCCGAGACAGAGTTTTGATGAGAGATCCAGCCGGTAAGTCCATATTGATGTGATAGATTGTTGTCCATATAGCTAAGAGTGACCAGGACCCTGACTGGATATCCAGTTTTGTGCCTATTATGAAGGCTTTGCTTGCTGGCAAATTTTGGTGGGCTATTATATGTACGCGGGTCTGGACGACCCAGACAGATAATACTTTGACACTAGATCACGTTTTATTGGTTGCCAACATCATTGTTGGCTATGATATATATTTCACTTGATGTATAGCAGAGAAGATACATCATCATGCTATGAAGAGGTCCATATCAATTCTGTTCCCCTGTTTGATTCACCAATTATGCATAGAGGCGGGGGTGGAGATCCTGCTTAATATGGACACGATGATTGAAATTTAGAGGATTCAAGATTTCGGCCTGATCAAGGCCGATGAGATTCCTATGGAGATTCGGTGAGCATCGCACCCTCTTGTTAGATTACTGGAGATGTTTGCCGAGACACCATAACCTGAGCCCTCTACCATCACTATTGTTGCTACAGAGATCGAGGGCCCCCACAGACTGATATTGGGGTGGAGATGGGGCCCACTATTACTTTATTTATTGCACCATAGGCCGTACCCATGCATCCTTTGACTCCAGGCATGGTTTATGTGTCCATGGAGTCTATTCAGGTATTGGTGCAGGGATAGGTTTGCACTGAGTCCCAGTTGACTCAGTTACTATAACAGACTTGGCCTTGGGTTCTCATGTCCATTGCAAAATTTGAGAAGCACGTATAAGAGCATTTGACAGCCGCTATTGAGGAGCGATCAACATCATTTCATGGCTTTGTTGATGCGTTTGAGAGGCGCATAGAGGAGCACCTCAATTCAGCCCAGGCTCCTGATATTACCATAATCTAAGTGGAAAACTAGTAGCCCCGCATGGATATGAGACCAACATCTTCCACACCTTTGGTGATATCCCTGCCTGATGTTACTTTTGAGGTGGTGGATTTATTTGTAAATGAGACCCTAGCCTGTACTTCTGGGAAAACGGTGTTGTATTGATGATGATTATTTTGATGCTGTCAGACGAGAGGCAGAGAGGCTGGAGAGTGAGCATATGGAGGCTGCTAGACAATCCCTTATGGAGGATGAGATAGTTAGGCATGTAAATGAGTATGAGCTAGTTAGACCACCTAATAGGTTGAGGGTAGTGAGACACAGATCGATATTGACGCTTAAGCGTCCAGGTATATTCCTTTTTGACCCCCGATGTTATATTTTGTTTTATTTTTTTGCATTGAGGACAATGCAAATATTTTTCAATGGGGGTGTGGGTAGTTATAGGCCTCAATGAATTCTGAGTAATCATGGCCTATATATGCTCCAATTTTTGAGTTCGAAGGGTTTTCTTGGTTGAGTTGTTTCCCTAAGGACAGTTACTTTCTATTGAACCGGCTTCTTTAGGATGTATAAGTAGTATTGATAGCACATTGTACTGATGTTTGTGGTGTATGTTAGTTTATATTGAAAAATGATACCCCCCTCTATTTTTTATAATGTGTTAATAAGTAGTTTTGATGACAACCATGTTGAATCAGTGATTGACAGTGTTTGTTCTCACAAGATAGGGCTTAATTATGACAAAAATGTATGATCTAAGAGTTTATGTTAATAGTGTATTCATTGCAAAGAGTGTGTTAGCGTTATTGCATGATTCTTATATTGTATTTCAATATAGAACTTGCCTTGTTTCTCTGACTGAGATTGTAGGTTAGTGGGTTAGGAAAGGATCATTGATCATTGTTCATTTTAGTCCACTTAGCCTAAATTAACCAACCAAATGCATTATGTATCCCTTGATCCTAATAATTGAGCCTTACATGTACCTTTTCTTTGTAGACACCTGAGTAACCAAACCTTTTTGTCTATGTATTCTTGATATTGGCCCTGGTCCCTCCTTGAATATTATGCACCTCAACTCAGGCTAAAAGCCCAAGTTAAGTGTGTCTACCAAAAGTGGCCCTGGTTCATAGGTTGGATAATGTGTACCTCAACTCAGGCCAAACATCTAAGTTACGGGTGGTTATTACAAGAAAATCACACCAAACGGGAAAGGAAGTGTAGTAATGCAATGAAAAAGGGAAAAATATGAAGTAGGTGTGAGAAAAATAAATAAATTCCAAAAGTGTGAGTTGAAAAGGAAAAGAATTCAGAAAAGTAAAAGGCAATGAGCTAAATATTAGAATAAGGCACCCAAAAGTGTTTAAAATAGGAAAAGGGGATCAATGAGTTAAAAATATCAGTGTTGGTGAGGCAAAAATATGAAATAACACAACGTCAAGGAGGGCCATTAGTCACTATGTTCCTAAAATGTCATACCAAAATCCCCTGAGCCTACGTTACAAGCTGAGAATGTTCTATAGTGATCCTAGTCCAATTAGTCGAAGGTCATGGTCATGAATATAGGGGCAAACCTATGGTATTCACAGTGTTCAAATATCGTTTGAGAGTGTGAGTGATTTTTTCAGTCCCAAGTATTGAATATGAACATATCATTCTGAGTTAGATATGGGACTTCTTTTTGTCAGGGCACTTGAATTACATTGTCGAATGTAGGCTATCTCAGTGATTGTTGATTATGAGCTTTACCTTATCTATCATAATTGCACTGTCATGTATTGATCCATATGAGTTTGTTTGATAACTGTCTTGTATATGCACCGATGAGTTTGACTCGGTATCTGTGATTAATTGAGAGTTGATGTATGCTATGAGATTGAGGTCCTTATGTTGTTGTATTGCTTATGTTAGATTGAGTCAATCGCTTGAGGATGAGCAATAATTTAAGTTGAGAGTGTTGTTGTGCCACGAAAATACGATACTTTTTATGCTTTAAACTTAGAATTTTGTGTGTTCTCGAAGAGATGTTAATAGGTTTGATGTATTTTTATGTTGATTTTGTAGGATTATAGAATATGGGATATTTTTGAGTCAAATTGTACAGATTGCAGATTTTTGAGGTTTCACGAGACCATATACGGGTCGTGGTTCATTCCACGAGATGTAGATGAGTTTTGTAGTTCTGATCCAGTGAAGGGTTGATTTTCAGAAGTTAAAGTTATGTGTTACCAAGACGGGGCATAGACCATTTGATGGCCCATACATCAGTTCGTGTCTTGAGAATTAGAGATTTTGTATATGTGTTGAAGTGTTACCAAATGAAGCCTTCCACGGGTAATAAGTCAAACCATGGGACATAGGAATGGTTTCATAAGTTAAAGACAATTTCTGAGGTTTGCAGTCTACGAATCAAGCCACAGGCTGTGAGTGCAACTATGGCCCGTAACTATGTTCGTCTGAGGCCCTGATTCTAGTTTTACTATTTCATTTAGGATTTGGTTTTCTTTTATTATAAATAGGTTTTTAGGGTTTTTAGATAGAGAAAGTAGTTAGAGCGTCCAAAACCTAGTGCTTGAGATTATTATTTTGTTCTTGGAGATTTCTTATGGATTACTTTTGACTTTATCTTTGAGTTATAATATTGTGATTTTCGTGAAGATTTTGACTTTCGTGTTCTTCAATTCTTTGTTGTAAGTGTTTAATTATGCAAACTCATAACATGATTCTTTCATCTACAATGAACATGATTAACTAAATCCACAACTAGGATTATGAAAACCATAAAGAACTAACAAAGTAAAAACTGGATAATTTTTAATCCTTGGAAAGTGTGCATGCATGTATTATTTATCTCGTTGTTTTGAATGCTTTTTAACGGTTGCAAATGTTAAAATTCGCCTAATTCTTACTTACTGGATCTTGGGGGCAATGAATGGGAAAATGGATAAAATAGCAGGATTCATAGTGATTGCACTTATCTAATCAACCTGAACAGATCAAGGGATGGTAGTATTGGGACAAGGTAAGGGTTAGTAATGCAACAATAATAGATGGATCAAGCCACGTGGTGAAATTTTCTAGTGCCTGGATCAAAGGGCTAAGTGAACATAACATACTAATTCTGCATGCTACATATTAAAAAAGGTTATGATTATCTGATTACACTGAGTTTTGAATTCATGGGGAACATAATACCCTAGTTACTTCTTTTATTGAATTTACAACACTTATACTTGATTATTTGATATTAGTTTAGGTTTAACTATTTATCTTAATCAAACCCCCCCTCCTTCGGGAAGTAAGTATATTAATTCATCCTAATTACTTTAATTACTCAAAGACTAGACCTTATTCCTCGTGTGATCAACCCTAACCATTGTTAGGTTCTATATTTGAACAGTGACTGCTTATATCTTAATTAAGAGATGTAGTTTGGGCATGATCAATAGTATATGATCGTGTCTAGCCATCAATAGGTTCATCCCAACTTAAGACACTACAGGTATCTAGAATAACAGTAGGAAATCCTACTAATATGTGTATCAATATGTTGAACAACAGTAGAGATCCTAACCGACCTCCTGGGGTGCAGCATGCATCTCCCATGCAGAACAATAACCCAAATACTAGGTAAACTAGAATGACGATCAACTATCTAACTGATAAATATAGCCAAGAATCCGGGAAACAGTATATAATCCAACTAACATAAAAAGCTCCCAGAATAGAATGACAGGCAACCCAACTATTAAATGTTCAAGTATACCAACCAACAATAGAAAACCTAACTAAAACCTCGGGTATAACATTCATCTCACAATTAGGATCATAATTTAGTCACCAGAGAATTAGGAAATTAATACATCAAAAGGATCGCAACATCATAATCATAATCATAACCACAGAGTCATAAGGTGTAGCCAGGAGTATAACTGACAATCAGCCTCTCAAATACTATATAACACTAATACCAGACTACCCACATAAATAATCGAGTATCAAAATGAACCTACATATAAATTACAGGGTATAGGCTTAAATCTAGACTCTAACAGCATATAGTCATAACATAAGTGACAAGTAATAAGAATCATATCAGGTATAGAAAATTAATTAGCATCTAGATGTCCAAGATGTCAAACTAGCAATTAAACAACCAAATATATGTATACAGGTAGCATAAATGCTTAACTTACCTTAGTCGCAACCTATCTCGCCTTTATAATCTTTCTCAAAAGTATTCACAACCCATATAATATTTAAACATCAACTAACATAAAAAAATATAAGTCTTACTGAATCCCAGCCTCAACAACAAATTCCACATTATAGTACACAGTCATAATAACTTCCCAGTCATGGTCCTCAGTAGTTACTATCATTCAGTCACATAGGGAATACCACAGGTGATGGGGGTAAAGCACTCTTAGTTACCACTCGATAGCCTCAAACCAGATAACCAGAACTACCATGAGTTAACAACATATGGTTAATACCCAGTCTCCACAATCCAACCTAGCACATGTCGCCTTAACTAAAAAGGATCTAATAGTTCTATCAATTAACAGATCAGTCATCATCCTGTAGTATTTAACAATCAACCCCTATTAAGGAGGTTCAATCCTAGGTTTACCACAACAACGCAAGAGACACATACAAGTCATAAATCCATGCTACAATAGGGGCATTGGTTAGCCCAACAAGCATAATCAATCACTCATAGTGGCCACAAAAGGTCCGGGTGCAATTTTTGGAATATCCTCCACCAAATCCCCAATTAATGGCAATCAAACCTACCCTATAATATAATTAAACCCCTCTCTCTGATAATATGACAATCTATAGGAACATATCTAAGGCTTACAACTACAGGAGTTGTGTTCCCCAATAGGGCCTCCATTGTCGTATCCCAAAGCATGGACAAGTAAACTAAACATTTGATTGGTCTAATCTCTGAACCTGCCTATATGAAAGAATAAAAAACAATTCCCCAATAATGAGCCTCTACCAGACTACTAGAGACATATCAAGTATAGTCAAGGTAACAATTTAGGCTTAATCATCTATCATAAAAGGGTAAAAAGTTAATTGATCCATGCCCCAAATAATAGTAAAACTGAGACCATTTGACAATATCAACCTTGTCTGAATATCACAAAGATAAAGAATCACCACTCCTGATCCCCTACTAATAAAACAAGAAGATCCCTCACTATGCCAATGTATAACCCTATATAGAAGAGGCTCGAAACTACTACTCAAGTAAGCGACAAGATAAGCAATACATACAATAGTGTAGAACTAAAATCAAATAAAGTTGAATCCAGCTACCGATAAAAAGTAATAATACCTATAGGTAGAATCATCTGATGACTCATCCCCTGACCGAACTGGGGTATGTGAATATGGCCTTGAGGACCTCCATCTCTGGTGTCGACTCCCCTCACCTCTATTGCTTTTAACGATACCCTTGGGACCTTGTTGGTCCTGCTAAGAACATTGTTGTTCCTTAGTGATCTATCACTCTATCCACTGAACCCAAATTAGATTCTATTAAAATCTCCCTCACATTGACTCACTATTATCGAGCCTTGCCCCCATACAAGTAAACTGATCACGAAGCTTTCCTTTGAGGCTCTTGTGTACGAACTTGGTCATAACTACCTGAGGAATCACAACTGATACCACAGGTGGTGCATTGACTAGCCTGGCATGCCTAAAAGTCCACCATCACTGTCTGAATGTTTTGTCTAACTAATAGTCTATAAACCCTACGTCTCTGGGATTCAACAATCTCAATACCTATAGTTTCTCTATCCAAGCTGTCAAAAACTAATGGCATCCTCTCCAGCCACCCCTGAATACCTCATAGGGTCAATCTCAGAAAATACCCAAGCACCCGCTGATCCTGGAAAGGATTGGCTCCCTCTGGCTGTGCAATAGGAGCCTCTAGAGTGGTAGGTTCTACTGGTGTCTGAATTAGATAGGGCTAGGGTTTCACCTTACTTTAAAGCTCTAAGTACTGATATAAACTATCCAATAGCCACCTACACCTCTAGTGTGACTACAAAGGTGGTTGGGGGAGTTGGTGCCTCTGACTGTGGGGGAAGCTAGGGCATCTTATCTTTCCTTGATGAGCTCTAAACGTTGCTCTTTACATGGGACTGATGGCGCAACCATAACTCTGCCTAGAGTCTGACCGTTACGTAACATATTTGTGAAAGAACAAACTAAATAAGATTCCTGGTAATCGACAGATCATTGAAAATATCACATCAAAGGAATAAAAAACACAAAGAGTTTTCTACGCATCTCGTAGCCTCCTATAGATAAGTCATGAACATCTTCGCATTCATCCACGAGACTTTACTAGATGATAACTCTATACAGAAGAAACCAATGAACCTAAAGCTCTGATACCACTTTGTCACGACCTAGTCATGATGGGGCTTGTTAGATCCTGCCTATAGGCTAGCCTATCCAATACCCATAGTACCTATCCTGAATCACTAAATATGGTAATACTAGAAAAGTACCAATAACATAACTAGAACCTATAAGTCATCTGCATAGAGATACTATAGACTCAAGAACATACTCATATATATACACAATTATAATAATATACGTAGACAGGAGAAATCCTACATAGCAAGCCACAACTATATAGTACAAGGCCAATGTAAGAATACAATAGACGCCTGCCAAAATAGAAGGAGACTGTAGAGTGTCAAAAACTGTTGATGATCAACAAAGTCTCCTGAATTATCCACAAACCTCTAACGAAATAACTGTGGCTAGTACTTAGACCTGCACCAAGGAAAAATGTAGAAATATAGGGGTGAATACAAGTAAAAGACACCTAGTAGGCATCATTGATCAACTGAGTGAAATACAGTAAGTATAACATGCCTAAATGCAGAAACTATAGTAAAGCTAGCAAACTTGAACCCAGGTAAAAGAAGAAGAATATCTAGAAAATCAAGAAACCCCAACTAGATAATTTACATAGTGAACAATGATACCAACTAACGAACCCAAAGATCTAGTGTCAACTACGCCTATGGTATTTGGAGAACCAACTGTGCAGAGTTAGAAGAACTAGAAAAGTGGGAACTCGACTAATAGTAAGTGTATTAGTAACATCCTCATATCCCAATGGCTAGAATCCAGTGACAAATCACAACCCAACTGACTGAGCACAACAAAACCCAACTCACAGTATCATATAGTCAAGGTTTCAAATTGTAAGTGGGTGCAAGTTCCTAGTATCTATGCCTATACGCCCCGTGGCCCCTATAATCTCAGTGGGTACACCTACCCACAATTAGGGTGTGTATAGGTGTATGGGTCTAAGAATCCATACCATATGTGTCCTCTAACCCCTAACAGTCAAACAAGGCCCCAAACCCCTAATTGTCGAATGGGGCCTTAAACCCCTAATAATCAAATGAGGCCTCAAAACCCCTAGTCCTTTCAACCTAGACTCTGGCTGAGGAAAGTCAGCTAAGGCTAGATGGTTTGACAAGTAATCAGGGCCTCAAAACCTTAGTTGTCAAACCGGGCCTCAAACTCCTAATAGTCATACATGGCCTCAAACCCCTAATAGTCACATAGGTCCTCGAACCCCTCAAAATGTAAGAAATTATGCGGTTCTATGCATAGTACCTCTAGGGATACATTTACCTAAGCCTAGATTAAAAAGCCCCAAGAGAACAAATAATCAGAGGCGTGTCACCTACCCAGAATGTATCACAACCTAGCTGTCATAAATAATACCCACCAAGGCAGCTAGGTGTCGGCTCAGTAGTAATGTGATCCTCTGTAGAACAATGTGGAAGTCTCTAGGACTAACCTGTATAGACAATAACTCAAACACATATAACCCAAGAAAGCTAATAGGATATAGCCTAATTCTCTCTAACAGGGTCATATTCTTTTTTCTAATCCATCAGTGGTTCAGTGGTACTGTATTTCACATCAACAGTCATAAAGCCTAATTAGTAGCATAACTTCCTCATTTATTATACCATAGCATGCATCCCCAGGATGAAGAAAGTATAACAGGTGTACCATGTTAATAGTTATATATAGAGGTACATCGTATCTCATATCAAGAGTCATAAGGCCTAATGAAAAGAACAATCTCAATAGTTTATAGAATATAGTATGTTTCCCAGTATTCAACAACCCATTAGGCACACAAGAAACCAAATAGGTGTACGTATCAATAAAAGTAGTATATGATCATGTCTAGCCATCAATAGGTTCATCTGATCTTAAGACACTACAAGTATCTAGAATAATCGTAGACAATCCAACTGATAAGTTTATTAACATGCTAAACAATAGTAGATAGCCTAACCAACCTCTTGGGGTGTAACATGCATCTCTCGGGTAGACCAATAATCCAAATACCAAGTAACCTAGAATGATGATCAACTGTCCAACTGATAAATATAACCAAGAATCTAGGCAACAATATATAAGCCAACTAACAACTATAACAAGTTCCTAGATCATAATGACAAGTAACCCAATTGTTAAATGTAAAAGTATCCCAACCAACAATATACAACCAAACTAAAACCTCCACTATAACATTCTTCTCACAATCAAGTTCCTAATTCAGTCACTAGAGAATTAGGAAAGTAGTACATCAATAGGATCACAATAGTGGAAATATAACCGCAGAGTCACAAGGTGTGTCCAGGAGTATAACTGACAATAAGCCTCTCAAATACCATAAAACACTAGTACTAGACTGCCCATTCAAGTAATCAAGTATTGAAATGAACCTATGTATCAATTACAGAGTATAGGCTTACATTTAGCCTCTAACAGGGTATAATCATAACATAAGTGACAAGTAACAAGAATCATACAAGTTATAATATATTCATTAGTATCCAAATGCCCAACAAGTCAAAGTAGCATTTAAACAATCAAATACTTATATACAGGTAGCATCTATACTTGACTTACATCAGTCGCAACCTATGTCGCCTTTACAATATTTATCAAAAGTATTCACGTACCATATAATATTTAAACATCATCTAACATAACAGTTATAGGTCTTATCGAGTACTATCCTTAATAACAAATTCCACAGTATAGTACACAATCATAACCAACCCCCACAAGCTAACATGTACTAGTAGTATCTGGCTACACACACATCCAAACAAGAGTCAAGCAATATATGCATACCTGTTGATTTACAATACAACACTTTTGATACTTAAAACATGGGATTTTGTGCGTTCTCAAAGAGATATCTGTTGAATTGATGTGATTTTATGTTTATATTGTAGGATTATAGAGTTGGCTTGGTTTTGAGATGAAGTTTGTAGATTTACATCATTTTGGGAGAGTACGAGATACTCTACGGGTCGTGGAGATATCCATACCTAGTAAAGAGCCTATTCTAGGATGTTTAGTTCATGATGGAATAGATGAGCCATAAAAGTTGATACGAGTCATGGATTTGTTTCGTGCCTTGAGGATGAGAGATGAATAGTTTTAGACAATGTGCTAAGATGAATTCCTATACAGGTTGTAAGTTTGAATACGACCTGTAGGAAGGTCTCATGGAATTGATGGCCAGTTTTTTAAGATGAAGTCTACGAAGCCCCGATATGAGTCATGGAATCCTATATGGCCCATAAACCCTTCTGTGAAGCCTGTATACTCAGTTTTCCTAGTTCGTTTTAGATTTTATTTTTACTTAGTATAAATAGGTTTTTCAGGCTTCTTTTGTTAGGAGAGAGAGGTAGAATGACAGAGAAACACTTGGGAAACTCTCTTTGTGTGATTTTTTCATTGATTCTATAGCATTGTGATTTCTTGAAGATTGGAATTTATTGGTCATTAAATTTATCATCGTAAGTGATTAATTATGCTATTCTTTAACATGATTAATTCATCTACCCTGATTATGCTTAGTCAAATCCACAACGAGGGTTGTGGGAATCATGAAGAACTAACAAGGTAAAACTAGATAATCCATAATTCTTGGAAGGTGTGCATTTATGTATTGATTATTTCTCTTTTTTTAATTACTTTGTAACGAGTGTCCAACTTAAGAACACACCTAGTGTTACTGACTAGATCAAGGTAATAATGAATAGGAAAAGAGAATAATTAACGAGATTCGATTGATATTTTCTCATCTAATCAACCAAACTGGATCAAGGGAAGGTTGTACTGGAATAATAGGTATGGGTTAGTAATGTGACACTACATAGATGGATCAAATCATGTAGTGATATTTACCTCTCACTTGGATCAAAGGGTTTGGTAAACTTAACTTACTATTCTTCATGCTACACACTAGAAGAGATTGTGATTATTTGGTAATACCGAGTTAGGGAATCATGTGGAACACAATACCCTAGTTAGTTCTTTTACTAATTTAACAACACTCACACTAGCATAGGTTTATTTTTCTAAAAAATCATAAACCTCCCTTTTTCGGGAGATAAGTAGGTTAATCACCTCAAATTGCTTAGAATTATCCTAAAGTCTACCATATTCCCTTTGGGTTTGACCCTAACCTTGGTTAGGTATATATCTTGACAACAACCGCTTTAACTTCAAAAAAGGAGGTATAGCTTGGGCGACATCAAGATTTTGGCACCGTTGTCGGGGAATACTGTTAAACTTGTTTAATTCGAGTAATTTGGGAGTTAATACTTATTTCCCTCATTTTATTTTCTTGTTTGTTTTTGTTTCAGATTCAGGTGTAGTATATGCACAACACTCGTAGTCGAGGATATATTTACTCCGTTTGACCCTAAAATACAAAGGATGCTAAGGAGAATGGTCTAGGATAATGTAAATATAACAACCCGAAATTTTTTGAAATCTACTTATGGTTGGAATTCTAGGATGTACTACAATCCATGGTTGAGTTTTGGTAGTCACGGGTTGATTTTAAGTAGCCGAATGCAAATTGGGCTAGTAAGTGGCCTAGAGGGATAGTTTCGGCAGCATACTTCAAACAGTCATAACTTTTTATGTGGGATGAAACATGTGATATACAACATATCAAATTGAAGATATTTGAGTTAGTTTTGTAACACAAGTGGTTTCACGCAATTTGGAGTTCGGATGAGGGAGATATGGCCCAAACAGTGAGACTTTCTGAAATTCAAAAGCCATTGGAGATAGGCTCAGAAAAGTGGTCAAGGACAGGGACACGGACCGTGAAAATTTGCACGGTCCGTCTAGGGTCCCGTGAGGTGTCATAGTGAGCTTGGGGTGGCCTGGAACCACCCCTAAGCAAAGTCTAACTCAACGAGCCTTTGGACGGTTCGTTTGAGGGTAGACGGCTCGTGCACTGCTTCGTGAAGTGAGGTAGCGGCTTGGCCAAGATAAGGCTGATGGTTTTGGGTCTAAGTAAGGTTGAAAGGTTGCTTACATGGCCAATCATAGGTTGAAAGGACCATTTATTGGTTCGTGAAGTGTAACAGAAAGTCCTCCGAGAGTTCGCATTGAAGAAATTGGCTAAGGCATGGTTGACGGCATGTTGAACTGACCGTTCACTGTTGAATGGGAACTGTAGCTCCTTTTGACACTGCTTAGTTCCGAAAAGTTGCATTTTATTAATGGTATTTTCATGATTTAATATTTCCTTAAGCCCCTTTTTTGTCCCCTAAGGTCTCCTAAACCCCTAAAACATTCCCCAAACCCTTATTCATCCATTCAAACTCTCCTACACACTCTCTTGAAATCCTAAGGCTCTCTTGACCTCAATTGAAGCTAGCTTGTAGAATTTGGGGAAGAAGACTTGATTAAGTTTGATCTTGTGGATTAGTTGCTTGAGTTAAGG
>JBCEWC010003560.1:0-29875 GCA_038996855.1 Solanum aculeatissimum
TGTTTTAATCTTTTAAAATCATTTTAACGGTTTTCTTGATTTTTCCTTTTAAAAAAATTAAGTGGCGACTCTCTGCTCTTTTTTCGAAAAAATTGGTTTGATTTCTTAAATTGAGTTTTAAAAATTGATTTTTTCTCGAAAAGCCGTTTTTGGCGAAAACAGCATGTTAATCAGCATTTGTCTTTGAAAAAGAAATAATTAATTAGGGGCAATATCGTAAATTCATAGCTACATCAATTGAAGAAATAATTAATAAAAATAACATAATAAAATGAAATAGTTGAAGCATGCACGTCACGGGATAGCTGCCTGCTTAAGCAAGTAGTTGAAGCAGACATGTCGAAACTGAGCTAACGTCCGTGCTGCATACGGGCCCAACAATTTGAATGGATCATTTAATTTTTTGAGTTTTTTATGGGCCTGCTATTTATTTTTATCTCAATTTATGTATATTAAATTTTAATATAATTTTTAGATATTTTAATAATTAATTAGAGGTGATATCGTAAATTCATAGTTACATCAATTGAAGAAATAATTAATAAAAATTATATAATAAAATTAATCAGTCGAAATAGACACATTAATGGGTAAAATAATTAATAAAAATGATATAATAAAATCAAACAGACAAAATAGATACGTCAATAGACAGCTGTCTACTTAAACAAATAGCTGAAGCAGATATGTCAATTCTCGTACCTGCTCGCTCTTCTAATATAGTAAAAAAGTTTTTGTATTGACATACATATACTAATTTTGAAATTCCCAAACAAGAAACAAAATATAGTTGAATGGTATAGGGCCTTCCAAATGCACCCCTACAATCAAGGAAATTTTCCAAATTAGCCACAAGCCCACTGTCCATGATGTCGTCGTTTCTCTATAATTATTTATTTATTTATTTATTTTAAAAGAGAAAGTGTTGGATTAGTAGAATTAGGAACTTCTAATCCGAAAAATAACTATTTGTACGTATGAACAATATACTACCGTCTTCCTTGCAATTGTGTTTTATTGTCTTATTTCACATGTATATATTTTTACTGGTCTAATTAGTGCAAATTTTAAATTCACTTTTGCATATTTTGTTAGGTTACATATAAATATTTTTAGAGTTTTTTTTTTTATCTACCAAACACTAGAAAATAACTAAAAAGTCATTTATTTGATTAAAAATTTATATTTTTTATGATAACATTTTTCTCCGTACCAAAAACACCCATATATATATATGTTTTTATATTTTCTTCGAACACACACACACACACATATATATATATATATATATGACGTAATGTCATCTCTTTTACATCATTCGAATTGACTTTTGGAAAGCTATAATTGAACAGAAATAGAATATATGTCATTACATCGCTCAATGCAATTGCTATTTTTTCCAGTGTCTCTTTCTATTTGGGTCGGATTGTTTTCTCACTCGGCCCAATAATTTTTTATACACGTCAAAGCCCGAGAAGAATGTCAATAATAGGGATAATATCTTACGTATATCTCTAAGAACAAATTTCAAATATATACAATAAAAAAGTTTGTTTACACAAAATATAGCTCACTTTTCATTTACATAAAAAAAATAGTCCAAATCATCCCAATTAATAAGTCCAAAATCGACCTAGCTCAAAATCTGCCCAAGAAGGTCATGGACTCAACACAAATCAAATCAACCCAAGGTAATTAGGTCATTTTTGCTCAAAATCAGTCCAAATCCAAAAAAATGCCTTTTTTCGGCCAGCATTTTTTTTTTTAAAAAACTTATTTTATTTTTATTTTATTGTGGTTTTATATAAAAAGAAAAAAAGCAAAAAACTTTTTTTTTAAAAAACTTTTTCATGTATTTTTCGAGTAGCATTTTTTTTAAAACTTATTTTATTTTTATTTTGTTATGACTTTATATATATAAAGAAAAAATTTCAAA
Organism: Solanum aculeatissimum; assembly: GCA_038996855.1. Taxonomy (NCBI): domain Eukaryota; kingdom Viridiplantae; phylum Streptophyta; class Magnoliopsida; order Solanales; family Solanaceae; genus Solanum; species Solanum aculeatissimum. The sequence goes on from JBCEWC010003560.1 coordinate 1,937, forward strand.
TAATTTTTTTTTCATGTATCGATTATGTATACATGTGTATAAACGTGTATCTATATTGTATAAATAGTCATGTAATGTATCGATATTGTATAAATTATGTATAATCATGTATCAATATTATATAAATAGTATGTAAACATGTATCGATATTGTATAAATTGTATACAAATGTGTGTCGATATTATATAAATAGATATGAAATGTATCGACATTATATAAATGGTGCGTAATCGTTTATCAATATTGTATAAATAATTATGTAATGTATCGATGTCGATATTTATTTAACCATCATGAATTCTCACCTTAATAAAATAAAAGAATAAACAAGAAATAATAAAATGACAAAAAAAATTCATAAAAGAAGTGAAATAATTTTAAAAAAATTAAAAAAGAGAAAATAATTTTTTTTTTAACATTGACAAATTATGTAATAGATAAATGGATAAAAAAAGAGTTAATTTACCCATCACCTAAAAATTAAAATAAAAGAACTGGCAACAAAATAAGAGAAAAGGAAAAAAAAAGGTTGGGGGGGGGGGGATAAAAGGAAGAGGGGTTGACGTGTTGAAGGTCAAATGGTCAATACATAATCAAGATTGTAAAACAAATAGCCCAAGGTGTCGAAATTGGCTAATTTATGTAATAAAAAAATAGTGGGCTATTTTTTGTATAAATAATTTTTCTTAATGGCTTGTGGGTGTAATTATCCCTATCTCTAAACTAAAATAGAATCCTAATCATATGGTATAAAAGGTGGTGACGTTGTCAACAATACTCGATTTAGGTTGTTCACGTTCTCTCCATCTCCAAAACTCAACTTCTTCTTCCTCTTCGTCTCTACTTCACTCTTGTCCCTCTAGAAACTTTGATTCTATGAACTTGAATGAAATTACTAAGAATAAGATGAACATAGAGTGTATATATATCATTTTATCACGTATATGTTACATATATGTCATGTATATACGTGACATACATTTGACAGATACATGAAACATAGTCATTAGACTACCAAAAAGAATCATCACTCATTCCATCACTAAATATACACTTGACATATATTATACATTATTAAAGGCATAATAAAAAATGTACCTTTTAACTTGACTTTAATTGATATTTATGTCCTTCAACTTTGAATATACATAAGTGGACATTTAAATTTGTATAAAGTTGAACAAATAGATAGACACGTCATATGTAGCAATTCGTGTGAGATACACTCGAGCTGATGTGTATTATATCACGTAGAACATGTGTGTTCACTTATTTGATTTTATATAAATTTACATACCTGCTTATACACATCCAAAAATTAGAGTGAATTAGGTGCAATCACATACAACTCAAATTTTCTTCAAATTTGAGCAGACAAGAAAAGAAAAGAAATCTTCTTCTAAGAAGAATGTAAAATCGTTCTGGATCCTAAATATTATTAGGGAAATAACTGGAAGTCCCACTTGGGTGTTTGTGAGGATGGAAAAGAAAATTGATGTGTTTGGTCATCAAAAATATTTTCTTAATAAATGTTTTGTTGGAAAATAAGTAGGTTTTCTTATTTATTTTTAGTATTTTATAAGTATATAAAGAAATATATTATTTCAAAAACATCTTATAAGTATATATCATCTACGTGGCAGTCCTCATAGATGAAGATTTATTTTTAATTTTTATCATGAATTTTTATTTTATTTAATTATTCACAATATTAACACGACTTTTTCTCACTAAACTACACCGCTTCGCGGCTTCGGAATAAATTTAATCAGTTACTTGTCAACTTCCCTAAGTGTCATTTCCCCTCCCCTAATAAAGGGATACTTTGTTTTACTGCAAAAAGTTCCTTAAAAATAGAAAAATACACAGGGAAGCACTCGTTTGTATGCTCAAACATTAACTTTCTCAATTCTGTTGGCCACTTAGGAAGTGAAGAAATCAATAGAGTAGAAGCAACTTCTATAAGATCCAAGATACAAATTCTTCAAGTTTGATTGTTGTTTGACTTCATGTGTACTCTAATCAGGTTTTGGCAGAGGATGTATTTAAACAAGTAAGAATGAATAAACTCCAAGAACAAATTTCAGAAGGAAGATCATCATTAAGGTTTCAAACCAAAGAACTGTTGAGTTCATCACTATCCAAACCTTTAGGTCAACATTTGTAACAGAAAAAGTTTTTGTCTAGGCTTCCCATTAGTTTCAGTATAAGCATAAGAGCCCGCCTAATCTAGATTCACATTGACTAGGATTTGGAATAGCCTTCTCTCCTTACCAAGCTTATCCATATACTACAACTCGTTGAAGTTAACTTGATTTTTTCCTTTATTAGTCATCTATTATTTCTATATTTATCCTTTTTTTATTATTATTTTTGCGAGTTTGATTCTCAAATACTCTTCACCTAAACAATTACAACTTTTTGGCCAAGCTGATGCAATACTAGCATAATTTTTTTTTCTGTGAAATGAATTTCAACAATAACATCATCACATTAGTTCGATTCTTAAATCGTAGGCTAATTATCTTAGTTTTTCTTCCCTTTCTTTTTTCACGTTCTATGAAACATCTCTCAGATATCAAGTAATCAAAGACATTTTTGTTGACAAGAGGAATTTAGTATGACTATTGATAATAATGCTACATCTTTCAACTCCTTATTTTGGATGAATTTGATAGTATAATAAGAATCACTTCAGACCATGGTTGGAGTTTTGAAAGGCAATTCAAAATTTCACACGTTAGTGTTTGAAGAAATTTTAATTGAAATGGAAGCCCCCTCATTGGACTAACACATTACCAACAATGTAGTTTTCTTAACTGAAATTTTGCAGCCCTCTGAGACCCTGCATCAATGACTTTTCAAGATGATCTGACTGTTACACATGATATTTCTAATTCACTACAGGAACTAGGAATATTTCTAATTCACTACAGGAACTAGGAATCTGCAAGTTATAACTTTTAGAGATGGGTTGATTGGAGTGCACCCGATGAGTGGAAGTCGGTTGTTAAGACTCAAAATAGTGATTTACCATTATCATAAGTTAAAATCAGTACTGAAACAAAAAATGGATGTGAAGAGTTCGATTATATTGGTATTTGTAGTTTTTGTTTGTCACGATCCAAAATTCAGGCATGATGACATTTCCGAAACCTACCAAGACAAGTAAGTCAAAACCTGCTCAATTCAACAATAATGCTAAAGCGAAAGAGATGAAATCTAAATACAGACAAGCACTAAGATATCAAATCTAAACAAACCATCCCAAAACTAATATCACATGTACAAGCCTCTAATACTGAGTACAACGAAAATAAATACAAGTCTAAATCTCAGTCCTCAAACAGAACTTAAGAATATAAGAAAGACTTTGAGAGTTTGCTGGATAGACAAGTCGATACCTCTCGAATGTCCAAGAAGCTTGGTCCAAATAACAGAAGCTAAGTCAAGTGGATCTGGGCTCACAACCTACACACATGTGTAGAAGCAAGGATGATTACCAAAAATAACGAGCACTCGGCAAGGGGATCTAACAAGAAGTAAAGCAATGATGAACTCGAGTACTCCTAATATCCCAACTACATACCGCCAAATTACATACCTGCACTCAAGAAAATTCCAACACAATATAATATAATAACAATGAAATACTTATACTCATCATGTAGCATCATGTCTCAATTTACATACATATATTCTATCGTTACACAAGCCAAATGATACATCGAATGATCTGCCTAACAAATAAGTCATACAATAGTATAAGACAAGTATGATAAGAGATGATGTGAATATCGTGAAATGTAGATGATGTGAATGTCGTGAAATGTAGATGATGTGATGCAATGCTAAATGGTAGTGATACATGTATGTGTCTCAAAGATCTCATAATCGTAAAGCATTGTCGGAACTCACCTCGGCCCATGCCCACCCAATATCCTGTGATATACATAGAATAATATCGGAACGAGCCTCAACCCGTGTCCCTCAAATATCCTCTTATATACCAGGAACAACGCCAGAATGAGCCTCGACGCTTGTCCCTCAAATATTCTCTCATATACCTAGAATAATGTTAGAATGAGCCTCAACCCTTGTCCCTAATATATCCTGTCATATATCTTGTACAATGTCGGAATGAGCCTCAACACATGTTCACATGTATGAATGCACAATGAATGGCGAATGCAATGTGCATGATCTCAGATATATCATAATATCAATATCATAATGATTCAATAACAAGATTAGTATCAATATCTCAATATAATTGCAGTCTCAATATCAATTACATCTTAATATAAGTGTCATCTCGATATCAATATCATATGTTTCATAAGACCACATATATTACCAATACACAATCACTTAATCATGTCATTATCTTTCAATACTTGAGTCATCATTAACACATATACATAGTAATCACAATACTATCATAGGTCAACTCTTTCAATTAGCCTTAGTCATCATAGCTTAGAACAATTCATCATTTGAGTTCTTACTTCACAAGTAATTAGCTCCAAGATTCCCAACAACATCTCAAAAGACACATTTAGCTCAACATTTCACATAAGGGATTCAATGAACAACTCCATGTAATATAATTCAAGGTTTGACAATTAGAACATTATGAACACCTTCACGCTACCAATAATGGCCTCACAAGCTCATTTCACGATATTATCTCACAATTCTAAGTCAACAACAATGGACATTATCACATAATTCAAGTCATACATGTCATCATTTTCACCTTCTCATTATCCAAATCATATCCACTAGAATAGTTCTCTAACCCTCAAGTTTCACATTGAAAGAAAATACTAAGTCAAAATCAACTCAACAAGGGTTAGGATCACTTACTTCAATCAATAGTCAAATCAACAAAAAACTAAATAATCGACAAGTTTACAAGTATTAACAATCCTACAATTTTTTCACAAGTCAAGAAATCACAACATTTACAATTATCTAAATCCAAAATTCCATGGTCGAAGTATATAATAGTGTAATTCTATCACAATTCATGCCACAATCACCCAAACCAACATACATAGGATAATACAATGTTCAAGCATACTTAACAAAAAGTTAGAAGTCCACTTGCCTTAACTAGTAGCCGAAACAAAATGTAACCGAAGCTTTTTCCCTCAAATTTAAATCCGAAATATCACAATCTAATCAAATATAACATCACTATCACATAATGAGTCTATTGACACTAAAATCGATCAATTCAGATGAAAAGGATAAAATGGTCAAAATCTCATGTCAGAAAAAGTCATCGAAAATCTAAAAATTTTTACATCAAAACATTCTCCTTGTAATAAGAATTCCAACAATGAAAACTAATTTGAAAATGGAGCTAAGATGAAGGAGAAATCATCAATTAAAGTTTAGAAATCAAAGTTCAAAAAAATCTTCAAATTCCACCATTAGAATCCCAAAATAATAAATTTAAAAAAATCAAAATTTAATTGATGTAATTCAATGAAATAGATTAAAAAAATAGTTTCCCAATCAGTTAGCCTTGAAAAATCTTGAAATCTATCTTTTAAACGAAGCTTGAAATATTAAAAATAGTGAAAATGGGTCAAATATCGATTTTTAAAACTGGTCACTGCTTTAAGCTCGACACTACTCCGCGAACGCGGAGAGCCTTCCACAAACGCAGAGGGTCACGCGCCTGAGATCCGGATACGCAGGCTTCACCTTAGTGAACATGGAGGGTTAGGCGAGCGTACTTCGTGAATGTGGTGCAAAATCCGTGAATGCGGAGAACATTTGTGACCTGCACCAGAAATGAGAACGAACCAACAAACACAACTAAGAACAATTTCCAAGTCGGACCTCGAAACTCATACGGAACCCAAATTTTCACAATCCAAATATGAATCCCTACCAGAAATGACGATTCAAACTCAACGGAATAATCAAAATTTGATTCTGAGGCATCTACGATACAATTACAAATGTCACTCCAACAAACTAGTTTAAAACGTAAAATACCAAAATTGCCTCAAAAACTTCAAAAATTATTACGAGATCATTTCTATCGTTAGTTTGACCATCCGAAATTGCTGGAATTGTCGAAATTTTGATCTGAACTTCTGAACTCTGAATGTTGACTAAAGTCAAACCTTGGCCCCGAAATCAACTAAAAATACAATTTTAGGTCCAAAAACGTCATTGTGACTCCAAATTTAATTCTTCAAGTTCTCATAGATCGGTTTTGACATTTCAGAGCTAATGTAATCATCATAATCAAATTCCAACACTCGAAACTCAAAATGACTCCAAAACTCAAAATTTTCAAACTTAAGCCTTTAACAAACTTTTTCTTTTGTAAAACTCCAACTTTTCACAAGATTTTTGAAATTCGACTTTTCAACTCAACCAAATATGATCTGAATCAACTTCCAGAAGGGAAAAAATAGTAATTTGACCAAAATTTCTAAAAATGACCTTCAGGGTCATTACATTATTCACTACTAAAAATCATGTTCGCCCTCGAACATAAAGCCAAGGGAGTAGCCTCAGTAGAAGTAACCAAGAGTTTGAAATACGATTCTCAAAGTCATCAATTGCTTCCAATTAACCTTATTTCCAAGAGTTATACCATCAGAAAATACTGTCAAGAATAAGGCTTATGAACCAACATAAAATTCCACCCTCCACGAGCAATTTTCAAGCCAAAAATTAGCAAATGAGACAAACTTAAACCAACACCCTCATACCTCAGTTTATACATCAGGACGAACTTCTATCATTGCAACCACAAGGCAACTCAAATCCATTTCTAGTGAAGGACGAGAGTGAATCTAAACCAACCATAACCAATTGTCGTACACAACCCATCACAAACATCATCCAAATTCCGTTCTCTAAAAATAATACTCCCCGAACTTAGGTTGCGCAATTCTAATACCTAAACCATGCATAATCATAAGAGAAAATTCAATTAATCTGGCCCAAAGGTAAAGATCAGGAAAAACAACCAGTGAATGATACCCCCAAGCTTATAAAACTTCAAATAACACTATCAGAATGTTGGAATAGTAGCTGAATCAGGTATGGTGCCTTTTTCACGAGCTGCAACTATTCAATTAGAAATCAACCTCAACCATATGTAACACTTCGAGGGGAACAACTTAACATCCACTCAAACGCTCGTACCCTCATGCCAAACTTCAGAAATTTTTTATCACCCCATGAATTCTGTACACCCTGAGATATAACCTTTATTTACCATGCAATATTTACATAATCCAACATGGTATTCTATATTAACTCGCATCAGTGAAGTAGTATCCATTTGACCTAAAATCATCTATAACACACATAAGATTGTAGGTTCTTTCAGTGATGTTTTCATGCATCACCTACTATGATTGAACAATCCAGTCTAACATGAAACGTAGAATTTCTCTTATATAACTGTTGATCATTCAACTCAAACCGAGATTTTTGAAAGGTAACTAATGATCTGTCATGACCCGATGGTGAGTCAACCCACCTCATATTATCATACAAACTTAAAGTGAAAATTCGTACAACTTACAACTTTGAACCATGGATCTATACATGATGTATCATCTTTTTCACGTTTCTCAACTTGTATCTATCATCAATGCCGCAAGGATGTTTGAATGTTTAACCCATACTCCTGGCCCAATCCTAATTACTGAAACTCTTTGATGCCTAAGGCTCATGTACTTTCTCCTAACTCATTTGTTGTCATTATTCTTAGAAAACTACATATCAGATTGTCTTTTACTTCATACCAAACTGCTCAGATAAAATCTCACTAAGTTCTTTCACCATCAAAAGTAATAGATTTTACACTCGAATCCACGCTCAAACCCCTTCAAAATGCTCAATAACCAACATAATCAATCATCTCACTTCCTGACTAATTCATACCTTGACAAAATCAACTATCACGAATATAAACTTACTGAAATTCTTTATCCTGATTCACACCATGCAACTGACTCCCTTCTCCATCATGATTAATACATACTTGAAGATTTTTAGAGATTGCATACCTTAGTTCATCATCAATCACTTACTTATATACCTTATCATCCCCATCCTTAGCAACCCAAGTCGTACTAATTACTGAACTGGAAGACAAAAAGAAACTCATCCTTACACTAAAGCCAACCTCTGTAGTCTTCTCTCTCATATTTTACCCAATAAGCTCTTCACCCCACTGATGCAAGTGTAACCATCTCACCAGATGCCGAACAATAGACAAAACCATGACATGCTACAAAACTAATCTTATAGTTGATATGGTAACCTAATCCCAAGTCATACCAGTCGATTTTAATGACTCAACCAATTATCCACATGTGCTTTCCTTCTAACCTTCTCAATTACAATCCTCCAAGTGAACTTATCAGAACCTCTAGTCCATATGTTTGTTATCTCAATATCAACACGCTCCTCTTGACTTACAATGAAGTCACCAGTTCCCCTATATATCTCTAAAATAAAATCCACACTTAAACATATTAATACTCGTTCAAGATCCACCACTATGACTTTTCTTATGACTAATTCCAAACCCAAGCATCTATAGAAACAATCAATTGGTTCTCCCCAAATGTAATGGTAATGCCAAACTCCACGTAAGTTCAACAACTGATAACTCCTTAGTAACTAGTATTTGCACTCAAAGATCAATATCTATGTCCTTGTATATTACCAGTACCATATCAGAAGACCCACTAGATTCTCCACTAGAAAACATCATACTTTTTGAGAAGTTCATGCTCGAATAGCCCACACTTGTGTCTCATCGAATAACTATTACACATAGTCAAATTTATTTTATCTCTCACCAAGCAACATACCTTATCCCACTGACTAGATGGGTAACGAAAGCAACACAACCCATAACCCCAGTCAAAGAGACATATATACCGTCATAGCAGTAGTATCATAATCATTCATGCCATATACCCACTCCAAGAAGACGTAGTAGAGGTTCTAATTTCAATAAACACAATGTCATCCTCTTCCCATACTAACTAGTCCCCATTTGACAAACTCAATAACTATAATCCCATGGTCCTCGCACTGATAACATAGTTATTCCCCTAATCACCTTATGTTGTGCCTACGGATCACCCCAATCATCGAATAGACCAGGAAAGTACCACCCTCGATGCTGAATTGGTAACAAAAAAGAATATGGTGCTAATAACGTCCTTCACCCAGTTTCACCTTTTCATACCTTACCTTTAACATACCATCAACGGATCTCAACCGAACTCAAATCTCTTTGAATTATAGGACAACCCAAGGCTGATAAAAATTCATCTGTTAAGTCCATTACCTCTTTCTCAGGGTTGGATCAAATTTCAAATCACACATTATCCAGAAACTCAACAACGATCACACACAACAAAAATTGAAAGAACAAAAGAAAATTTCCTAACAGTCTCTATAGCCTCTCAAGGATAAGTAGCAGACGTCTCTACATCGATCTCCAAGTCTCTACTAGACTGAGCTTGTACACCTGTGAGACCTATGAACCTAAGACTCTAATACTAAATTGTCACGACTTGAAATCCAATCGTGATGGCACTTGTCAAACCCACCAAGACAATTAAGCCGAAACCTTCTCAATTCAACAATAATGCTAAAGCGGAAGACATGAAATCTAAATATGGACAAACACTAAGATATTAAATCTAAACAAACTATATCAAGACTGGTGTCACATGTACAAGCCTCTAATACTGAGTACACTGAAAATAAATACAAGTCTGAATCTCAGTCCAAAAACAGAATATAAGAAAAACTCTGAGAATCTACTAGATAGACAAGCCTCTACCTCTCAAATGTCCAAGAAGGTCGTTCCAAATAACAGAAGCTGAGTCAGGCGGATCCAGGCTCACAACCTACACACATGTGTAGAAGAAAGGGTCAATACAAAAAGTAATGGCCACTCAGCAAGGGGATCTAACAAAAAGTAAAGTGAAGAAGAACTTGAGTACCCCTAATATCCCAACCACATATCGTCAAACTACACACCTGCACTCAAGTGGTCCCAACACAATCAATATAATAACAATGAAACAATTATACTCATCATGTAGCATTATGTTTCAATTTACATACATACATCCGATCGTTACTCAAGCCAAATGATACATCGAATAACCTACCTAACAAATAAGTCATACAATAGTATCAGGCAAGTATGATAAGATATGATGTGAATATCGTGAAATGTAGATGATGCGATGCAATTCCAAATGATAGTGATACATGTATATGTCTCAAAGGTCTCATAATCGTGAAGCATTGTTAGAACTCACCTCGGCCCATGCCCACCAAATATCCTCTCATATACTTGGAAAAATACCGGAATGAGTCTTAGCCCTTATCCCTCAAATATCCTCTCATATACCTGGAACAATGTCGAAACGAGTGTCCACCCTTATCCCTCAATATTCTCTCATATACTTGAAACAATGCAAAAATGAGCCTCGACCCTTGTCCCTCAAATATCCTCTCATATACCTGGAACAATGTCGGAAATGAGCCTCGGCCCTTACCCCTTAAATATCCTCTCATATATCTAGAACAATATCGAAATAAGACTTAGCCCTTGTCCCTCAAATTTCCTCTCATATATCTATAACAATGTCGAAATGAGTCGTGACCCTTGACGCTTGTTCACATATAAGAATGCATAATGAATGGTGAATGCAATGTGCATGATCTCAAATATATCACAATGTCAACATCCTAATGATTCAATAACAAGATAGGTATCACTATTATCAATGTCTCAATATCAATCACATCTCAATAAAAGTGTCATCTCAATATTGATATCAATATTATATGTTTCACAAGATCACATATATTACCAATCCATAATTGCTTAATTATGTCATTGTCTTTCTATACTTGAGTTATTATTAATACATTACGTAATAATCACAATATTATCATAGGTCAACTCTTTCAATTAGCCTTAGTCATCATAGCTTAGGACAATTCATCATTTTAGTTCTTACTTCACAAGTAATTAGCTCCAAGATTCTCAACAACATCTCAAAAGACACATTTTGTTCAACATTTCACATAAGGGATTCAATGAAAAACTCCACGTAATATAATTCAAGGTTTGACAATTAGAACATCATGAACACCTTCACGCTATCACCAATGGTCTCACAAGTTCATTTCATGATATTATCTCACAAGTCTTAGTCAACAACAATGGACATTATCACATAATTCAAGTCATACATGTCATCATTTTCACCTTCTCATTACCCAAATCATATCTACTAGAATAGTTCTCTAACCCTCAAGTTTCACATTGAAAAAAAATACTACGTCAAAATCAATTCAACAAGGGTTATGATCACTTACTTCAATCAATAGACAAATCAATCAAAAACTAGATAATCCACAAGTTCACAAGTATTCACAATCATACAATTATTTCACAAGTCAAGGAATCACAACATTTACAATTATCCAAATCCAAAATTCCATGGTTGAAGTCTATAATAGTATAATTCTATCACATTTCATGCCAAAATCACTCAAATCCACATATATAGGATAATACAAGGTTCAATCATACTTAACAAAAAGTTTGAAGTTCACTTGCCTTAACTAGTAGCCGAAACAAGATGTAACCGGTGCTTTCTCCCTCAAATTTGTACTCAAAATGCCACAAGCTAATCAAATATAACATCACAATCACATTACGAGTCTATTGACACTAAAATCAATCAATTTGGGTTAAAAGAGTAAAATGGTCAAAATCTCATGTCGAAAAAAGTCATCGAAATTCTAAAAAACTTTACATCAAAACGTTCTCCTCATAATAAGAATTTCAACGGTGAAAACTAATTGAAAAATAGAGCTAGGATGGAAGAGAAATCATCAATTAAAGTTTAGAAATCAAAGTCCCAAAAATCCCCAAATTCCATCATTAGAATCCCAAAATTACAAGTTAAAAAGAAATCACAATTTAATCAATGTAATTCAATGAAATAGGTTAGAAAATAGTTACCCAATCAATTAGCCTTGAAAATTCTTGAAATCTCTCTTTGAAACAAAGCTTGGAATGTTAAAAATAGTGAAAATGGGTCAAATATCGATTTTTAAAACAGGTCACTGCTTCAGGCTTGACACTACTCCATGAACACGGAGAGCCTTCCATGAACGCGGAGGGTCACACGTCTAAGCTCCGCAAACGGGGGCTTCACCTTCGCGAATGCAGAGGGGTGGGCAAATGTACTCCACGAATGCAGTCCAAAATCCACGAATGCGAAGAACATTTGTGACCTGCACCATATCTAAGAACCAACCAAAAAACACTATTTAACATCCCGAAGGCGCAACATCGTGACAACTCGCTAAAAAAACTAATTTAATAAAAGAATTTAAAAGAAAAAATAATAATTTAATATTTTAGAGTCGCCACCTAATTTTAAGGATAATTAGGAAACCAAATAATATTTACAAAAAATAGTCTGCGAACAAAACAATTCTGAGTAAGGGGTTCTAGTTATTCCGAAGGGAAGGTATTAGCACCCTTCAGAATCCACAACTGTGGGTCCCGGCTGAACTCATTTTTTCAAATTGAGGAGGAGATAAATAATATAACACAAGTATAATAATCACAAAATATGCACAAAGAATAAAATAAATAATAATATAAGAAACATCCTAAAATTTATCTAACGTCAATAATATACACAATAATAAATAAATAAATAAATAAATAAATAAAGAATAAAATAATCTAAAATAAATATTTTCGTCTTTTTTAAATGGGGAGGCCTCGAAATCTGACGGATAGATTTTTCATCGGTCAGATGTAACAAATAATATAGACGTAAAATTAACCTAACATTTCTAAACTTTAAAATATAATAAATATCAAACTAAACTAAATTTTTTCATCTTTTTTAATGAGGAGGCCTCAAAATCCGACGGATAGATTCGTCATCGGCCAAGTTTAACAAAAAACGTCTATAACTTAAACTAAAATTTTATGAATTTAACATGTAACAAATATTAACTTAAACTAAAATTTTCCGTCCTTTTTTAATGGGAAGGCCTCAAAATCCGATGGATAGATTCGTCATTGGCCACGTGTAACAAATAATATATGTATGAACTTAAATTAAAATTTGTGAATTTTAACATGTAACAAATATTAACGTAAACTAAATTTTGTCCGTCTTTTTGAATGGGGAGGCCTCGAAATCCGACGGATAGATTCGTCATTGACCAAACTTAACAAACAACGTAAAAATACTGAAATATCATGCCAAAATGGGAAACAGTGACAAACTATAATTTACTATATTAAGACGTGACGTAACAATAACAATAAAGTAAAAACACCAAATTAAAATACTAGAGATGCTAACTCCACCAAAATCTTATGAAACTAACAAAATATAATATAAAATGGCGTGCAACACTTAATAAACAAGGATCAACACAACTTAACAAGAAAAAATTCTAGAAAAATGCATCAAAACCAAATCGTGATAAAATCGCGAACAAAAATAAAGGCTCAACTTATCAATAACAAAATTTAATCTACCAATATTATAGAACACATAATCGAAATAAGAAATGAAACCACTAAAGTAATAATATATAAAAACTATATACATATACTTCAAAAAGTAATAAAATAACAATTTCAATCTTAATGGTGAACCAAAAGCACTGTGAGAAGAAAGTGAAGATGAAAGAGATACCTACATATAAAGGAGACGACCAGAGCTTTATGTGAAATGGAGATTGAGATACCAATAGCACACTTGAAAGAAACAAAATGCAAAGCTTGTTGGCAGATGATTTCTGGCATGGTGGAGTTGTTCTGGCGGTGATTTTCCGGCGTTGTTGTGGCTGTTTGATTTCTGGCATGTTTGGGTGTTGTTTTGGGATCTGAGATGGGGTTTTCTGGTGTGTTTTTCGGTTGAGATTGTGGGGTGTTTTGGGGCTAATTTCGCAATCATATTGGGGGCTGAAATAGGACTGAAACAGGGGTGATTTTGCGGTGTTTTTGGTCTTGTGTTTGTCATTTTTCAGGCAGAAAAGTGAGCTGCCAGTGGGGGTCATTTTTGGGGTTGATCCGGTAGTGATTTTGGGGGGTTTTTGGTTGTTGGGGACGGAGATGGCGACGGGGGTGTCGCAGTGATGGCTGGTTTTCAGGTGTATTTGGGGGTGTATCGGGTTTTTCTGGGGAGGGTTGGCTGGTTTTCTGGTAGCAGGGGTCAGGTTTTGGAGGTTTTCAGGTGGTTTGGTTACTGTTTTGGTGGGAGTTTCTGGGTGCTTTCGGGTTGGCGGCGAGGTGGCTGTTTCTAGTCAGATGGCGGCTGAAGAGACGGAGAGGAAGGGTTGAGGGGTGCAGTTGTTGTTTGTTGGTGGGTGTTGCTGTGGGTTTCACCGGTTCGGGGCTGTGGGGGTTGGGAGATGGCGTTTCCGGTCGCTATTTTGGAGACGAGGTGGAGGGAATAGGGGTCATCGGTGGAGGGGTTGTGAGATGGAGGAGGAGCTGCGGGCGGGGGAGACAGAGATGAGGGACTGAGGCGGCGGGTTTCTGATTTGGTTGTCGTTGTCGGAGAAGGGAGCTGGGGACAGAGGAGGAAAAGGAGTCGTTGGTGGCCGCTATGGCTGGAGATCTAGTGGTTTTCCGGGTGTCTGGCTGTTGCAACGACGGTAGTGGGTGGTTTTCCGGTGTAGGAGGAAGTGGAGGAGGAAAATGGCGAGGGAGAGGAGAACAAGAACAGAGGGTTGTGGTTCATGGCGGCTCGCCGGATTCCGGTGCCGAAAAAGTGCGGAAGAAAGAGAAATATATTTTTTATTATTTTATTTTTTCAGATTTTCTCAAATTAAATGTCTCCTCTTTCATGTAAAGATGTAGAGATTATATACAATTCAAAACCTAATGGGCCAAAATATGAGCCCACGTACATATCTGCGTATAACTTTATCTGTGTAAAAAATAATAACGATAATAATAAATAAATAAAGGAATCAATTATTAGACTGCGTAAAAATTATAAATTAAACTAATTAAAATTCTAAAAAATTAAAAATATGAGTAATTACCAAAAAATTAATCTAAAATTGTCAAAAAAAATGTATTTTAAACCACTTAAACAATAATAACACAAAATACGAATTTTAAAAATAATGGGTCAAAATTGGGTGTCAACAGTTGTCCCTTTCTTTGGGTATGATCGATGAAAGAGATCGTGGACAAAGAAAGTTGGCAAACCCAATTTGACCAAACACCTAACCTTCAAACCGGACTTGTTGCATCCTTGATGGCGTAGTCCACACTTCTGTATTACAACATCTGGGAAACTTGTTAGTAACAAACAGAATACAAATGCGAATATAATTCGTGCAAATCTGGTTTAACGTGTCATACTGAAGGAGATGACAACCTATTTGCACGTGTCACATTGAACAAAGTGACACTCCAATAATAACTGAACTTGTCACGTTGAAGGAAGTGACGCTCCGATTACACATGTCACATTAAAAGAAGTGACGCTCCCAAAATGGCTTAACTTGTCACGTTGAAGGCAAGTGACGCTCTAAAATTTATTTAACTTGTCACACTGAAGGCAATGACGCTCCAAAAATGATTTAACTTGTCACGTTGAAGGCAAGTGATAGTCCAAAATTTGTTTAACTTGTCACACTGAAGGCAAGTGACGCTCCAAAAATGATTTAACGTGTCACACTGAAGGCAGTGACACTCCAAAAATTATTTAACTTGTCACGTTGAAGGCAAGTGACGCTCTAAAATAATTAACTCGTCACGTTGAAGGCAAGTGACTCTCCAAAATTTGTTTAACTTGTCACACTGAAGGCAGTGACGCTCCAAAAATGATTTAACTTGTCACGTTGAAGGCAAGTGACACTCCAAATTTTTTTTAACTTGTCACACTGAAGGCAAGTGACGCTCCAAAAATGATTTAACGTGTCAGTGAAGGCAGTGACACTCCAAAATTTTAATTTGTCACGCTGAAGGCAAGTGACGCTCCAAAATTGTTTAATTTATCACGTTGAAGGCAAGTGACACTCCAAAAATTATTTAACTTGTCACGTTGAAGGCAAGTGACGCTCCAAAAATTATTTAACTTGTCACGTTGAAGGCAAGTGACTCTCCAAAATGATTTAACTTGTCACGTTGAAGGCAAGTGACGCTCCAAAAATGATTTAACTTGTCACACTGAAGGCAGTGATGCTCCAAAAATGATTTAACTTGTCACGTTGAAGGCGAGTGACGCTCCAAAAATTATTAACTTGTCACGTTGAAGGCAAGTGACGCTCCAAAAATTATTTAACTTGAAAAATAGAAGAGATGCTACATTTTTTCAGAATGGACAATTTAATAAAATAAAATAGGCATCTCATGCTGATGGGATTAGCCTAATGCGACATTGTTTAAAACAAACAAAAATATTTCGAAAAAAAATGCAATTTATAAAGAAAAGAATTCAAGAATCTCTTTAAAAGTGTATATATATAAAAATAATAATAATAATAATAACAAGGATCCAAAAGAAATGTTTAACCTCTTTTTTTTTCAAAAATAAATAATATAAAGAAATAGTCAAATCGTGACTACAATTGGTACCAACAGTTAGGAATGTATAAAAATTTCTTTCATTTCTCTCCTCTTTTTTTTTCAACTGAGATTGAATTCAAAGTAACTCCACAGTTTCAAATGGTACCTCAAACATACGTAAATATCAACAAGATTTGTTCAACTTGCTTCAAACAAAAGATTTTGAATATGTCAATCTTCACGTGTCAAGTGCCCTCACAACAAAGAAAGTCCCATTTCACACATGTATGAAACATTCGATTCAAGGACATTTTGCAACATACGATCACACTCGGAAAGATGTTCAACGCATGTAATTGTGATACCATATGCTTGGACTTCATGTAAGTCTCCAATAATGTGAGAACATTTGAAATGAGATCATGTAGGACTTGTAATACAGGCTCAGGGGCTAGTAGGATATTTATTTGGAAAAAAGTGACTTAATCTCTTATTGAGCGTCACACTAAACTTATGCTTTTTACAATTGATACAAGTTTGATACTTGATTCTCTTTGTTGTTCTTCTGTTTCAACTTCTTTGCGACTTTTTTTGCTGGAGATATTTTCTCTTTTTACCCCTTTCTTTTCTTTTTCTTTCTTTTTTAAACATTTTCTTTTTTTTCTTTCCTTAACCTTGTAGGGGTATTGTCCTTTCAACTTTCAATTTTTTCTTTTCTTTGTCTAGAAGTCGTCTTTGAATTTTTGATTTTGATACTTTGCGTCTTTCACCTTTGACAATTTCAAACTTGAATTTTCATCTTATCGTTTGCACATTTTCGTGCGCTCAAGAAGAATGGGCCAAGAGAGCGATAGTGCATTTAAGCACTCAGAAGGGTAACGACTAAAATATGATTGTCCCCAAAAAAAAGGTTTCAGGCTCAAAGTGGGAAAAACTAGGGATTAATCTTATTTGGTAGGCTTTGAAAGGCACAAACGGGTCAAAGAAGGCCTACGATCCTTTCTCAAATCAAACATTACTCAGGAGTTTGCCTCAACAAAAATTCAGACCAAGTTCTAGATCAACAATGCGATACGATTGAATTTTAATCTAATGCTCACCACACAATGCACTTGAAACGATGAAGTTGGTTCAATTCTTATCTTGAATGTGTGCAAGAGAATTTTCAAGTATCACAAAAATATAATAAGAGGTACCAAAAGAATCTATAGTTTACCACAAAAATCAATTTCCTTTTTAACAAATATTTTATATGTTCCAAACTGTAATGATACCAATTCAGTCAAAGATATGACTTTTGAAATATGTACACAAATTATTTTTGAAAAAATGGATACCGAACCCAAGGAGGGTTGCCTATATATCTCAGAAAATTGAGAATCAGGTATGCGTAGTTCGTAAAGATATAGTATGAAATGCGTATTCTAAAAATAAATAAATTTATTGAAAGAAAAATAACATAAATAAAAAGAAATTAATGAGCTATATTAAAATGCAAACTATTTAACGAATAAAAATGTCAAACAATTTATTTAATTATTTTTACAGAAGTAAGATTAACAAAATCAAATACATTTATCGAATGTAAAATTACATAAAAAAATTAAAATATACACAAATTCAGAATATTATATTGCAAGTCCAACATTTGAGTACTATCTTGATAGAATATTTGAGGACTTCTAAAAAATAAATCCTCAAAAATTCTGTCCCAGTTTCAACCTCAACAATTTTATTTGAATCCTTCTAGTTTTTTTTTCTGTAAATAATGCAAAATAAACAAAGTGAAAGTATTTATTGAATAAATAATCAAAATTAAACTATACACAAAATTTGTAATTTTTTTTGAGCTATTCTAACAAAATGTCCCCATTTTTATTGCAATGTACAGAAAAATTAACGGGGAATATGACCGAGCCATTGTGGCACCTACGTATCCCGTTAAAATGGGAATCAGGTCAAATGTAGTTCAAACAGATATAGTATAAAATACCTATTTTGAAAAAAATAAAGTATGTTTTGAAAGAAAAATAACATGAATGAAAAAATTAATGAATATATTAAAGGAAAAATTATTCACATTATTAAAAAAATACCGAATAGAAATATCAATGAGTGCATTAAAAAAAACATTAAGTCGTTCTAAAAAACATTATCCCCGTCTTATTATATTTTGATGGGTTATTTTGAATACAACTCAAGTAATCTTATTTTACTCCTCTAATGTCAGTTACTCTTAAATTGCATCGTTTTATGATTTATGTGCATGTACCCACCATGATATGATTAACAATACATGTCAAGACTCCTATATAACGAATGCCTTATGGAAAAATAGGTATGTTATGCATGTTAGACTATTATAAAGGCCAACAAGTATGTTATGAGCTCATGAGCATGATATGAATGTAAAGAATGATGTAAAGCCCTATCTTTGATGTTACAAGTTATGTCTTAATGAGCTACTCCAAGAACAAAATTATGATGTTTGAGACTATGAATAATATGGCT
The DNA here is from genome assembly GCA_038996855.1 of Solanum aculeatissimum. NCBI lineage: Eukaryota > Viridiplantae > Streptophyta > Magnoliopsida > Solanales > Solanaceae > Solanum > Solanum aculeatissimum. The sequence continues at coordinate 21,048 of JBCEWC010003560.1, forward strand.
ATGATTATGATTCAAGTATTTCGTGGGATTGTGACCTAGCACCGAGAGAGCCTTGGTAGTTTCCCATTGTACCCAAACTATGTGCCACCATAGGTTTATGCTATTAATTTCCTATACGGGCTTGTACCTACCAGAAAGTCCATGTCGCAACGTAAGGATATTGTGGGAAAATCCACCAAAAAGGCTATGCCGTAAAGTGGTGACACTTTCTGAAAAGGCTATGTCATAAGAATAGTGTTTGGGCTACCTTGGCAAAGTAGAACACTCCATGTCCGGTGTGGAGTGAACATCAAAACTCCAAGTAGTAGCTCGCTTGATCTTACATGTCGGTTATGATCCTTTCCCTTTTATATATGATATGCTATATGATTTGATGATTCTTGATGCACATTTTGACTATAGCATTGAGCATTCATGACATATTGAGCTTATATCTGTTAATTATTGTTATGCATCCTGCTTAATTATGGCTTATGTTCCTTGTTGCATTGTACCCTGCATACTTAGTACATTCCAAAAATTAATGCATACTATTTTGCCTACATGATCTAACCATGTAAGGACTAGAGCTCCTATTCATCCTCCTCCTCTATATGGCTAAGTGGTTCGAATGAAGATTTGCCATTGATGAGTCCTCCATTTTTTGGACAATAGCCAGTTACTTTCATGCTTTATTAAGACGCGTCTAATTATGGATATTTGTCTTTTGAGGGTGAGCCCTAGAGATGTCTTGTCCCCTGTTCCATTCGTAGTAGAGGTGTTGGTGGATATGAATTGTATGATGTGAGCACAAATCTTATTATTCCTATGTATTTATGGACGACTTCCCTTAGACCATTATTGTCTTCTTAAGTTTGTTGTATGTTATTGATGAGATGGAAGTCCCAATTCCCTAATTGTCCTCATAGCGTGAATCATACTTACCCGCCCCTTAGACTTTATTTGCTATGTGATCCATGCTAATCCTCTTTCCAGTGACAGCCCCATAGCTTGAATCCAAAGTCCCATTTCCCCTAGAATTATGTGTTTGTTAGTTAAATTTTGTTCCTCCATCCAAGGATATGCCATATATGCTTAAGAGGCTTGTTTGAGGTACCTTCGGGTTCCCCATTTATTGTGTTATGCTTAGGCCCTAGGCTTGGGTTTTGACAACACTTGATATCAGAGCACTAGGTTTGTAAATGATCATAAAAAATCCAACACACCGCGTCATGTAGAGTCTTGTTCATGGTTGTGAAGCACTCCATAACTATGAATAGGAGGATACGAGGTATTTTAGGAATGATTCACTTCTTCATATTTTATGTCGTGATTTAGGAGTTAAATTGAGACTTCCTACTCTTAATGAATTATCTTTTGCTATTTTAGATCATGCCTCCAAGAAGAGCAGCACAAAGGACTCCCACTCCCAAGGATGAACCGACCCCTTTGGCTCTCAAGCTCCCCAAGATGAAGAGGGAGTCACTAATTCTGAATATTAGGATGTGGTCACTTTATTGGCAAGGGTTGTGGCAAACCAAGGAGTTCAAGCTCTTCATGCTCTTACCCCCGCCTCAAGGGTGAGGGATTTCACAAGGATGAATTCTCCGGAGTTCTATTTCTCCAAAGTTGAAGAAGACCCCTAAGAATTCATCGATGAGTTGTACAAAGTTCTTGATGTATAGGGGTAAGCTAATAGGACAAAGCGGAATTAGCGGCCTATCAACTAAAGGGCCTTGCTCAATTGTGGTTTGTTCAATGGAAAGGTGAAAGAGAGAATAGAGAGCCAATCTCTTGGGAAGAATTCAAGGTTGCTTTCCTCAACCGTTTCTTCCCTATGGAGCTTAGAGAGGTGAAGATGATATAGCTTATGAACCTTAAGCAAGGTTCCATGAGTATTAGGGAATATTCCCTTAAATTCAACAACCTCTCAAAGTATGTTCCGCACTTGGTCACCGATCCGAGGGCAAGGTGCACAAGTTTGTGTCGGGAGTGTTCGACTTGATTAATGAAGAATGCTACACCACCATGCTAATAGGAGATATGAATTGGTCTGAGTTCATGACTTATTCCAAGTAACTTCAAGGGGAGAAGCTTAGGAAGAGGAGAAGTGGAGAGTCTAAGAGAGCACAGAATGATAGTGGTTTTTAAGGTACGAAGGATGGTCATTTCTAACAAAGCTACAAATTCCAAGGTCAAGATTCCTCTAATTCTGAAGGCTAAATATTTACTAATGATAGGAAGTCCAACCCTATAACTCTAGGTGGAAATAGTGGGGTGGCTCTTCCAAGTTGCCCGAAATGTGGATGGAATCAGAGTGTTGCATGTTTGAGGAACATGGGTGCTTTCTTCAGGTGTGGAAATATGGGCCACAAGATTGCGGATTGTCCAAAAAAGGGTAGAGATGGTCATCCTCAAAGACAAGGTGCTCATAGTGACCAAAGGGCACAAGGTGGCCAAAAAGGAGGTTCTCCATGTCATAATAACTTTTATTATAACAACCCCTAGTTTAGGATTCTTGAGTGTAGAAAATTTTGTGAAGAAAATGACCTGAAGTTTGATTTATGAGGAGCACTTACGACCCGTAAGTGTACATATGGCCCGTAAGTGCACATACAACCTGTAAGTGCACATACGACCCATAAGATTTGTCCGTGAATATGAACTTCAAGAAAGGGAAAAGTTTCCAAGTGTGGGGTAACCCACGGACCAAGTGACAGCCTGTAGGATATCTTACGGCTCATAGGTGGTTTCGTGAGTGGGACCCTAGACATGAAGGAAATTTGGAGTTTGCTTAAGGGTGACTCACGAGTTAACAGACGGCTCGTAGAATAGGATACAACCCATAACAAGGCTTCGTAGCTTGGGTCTAGCAAAGTTGGTTTTTAGGAAATTTAGGTGTGTTATCAGACAAGAGAGACATACGGCCCATAAGTCAACCTATAACCCATAATCGAGGTTCCGTAAGTCGAATCTGACAGTTTTTAAGAAGGGATAATTTGGTCATTTCCATTAATTCTATTCCTAACCTATGTCATTTTAGGGATGGAAAAGGGACCTATATCAGTCTTTAAGCCCTAATTTCCATCGTTCTTCACTCTCAAAATTCTCTAAGACAAAAGGGGATCTCAAGAACAAGTTAAGGCAAGGCTAGGGTTTCTAAATTCTTTCTCAAAATTTAAAAGTTTTTTCTCTCCAGTTCACCAAAGGTATGTGAGTTCATTTATGGATATCCTTTCAACCATAAAGCTCCTTTTCAAGTCGTTTACCTTTTCTTTAAGTTCCTTTGAGATATTATGCATGTTTTAATGATTTCAAGATGTTTACAGTTATTAAATGATATTCATGGTATTCTATGACTATTTTGCAAAGTGTATATGCATGTTTTGAGTTGTTGATGATGACCCCATGATAGGGTTTAGTGTTTATGAAGATTGAGCATTTTTTATGGTCGTTTAAAGAGAATTTATCCTATGTTTCATGTGATTTATTATTATTCCATTTTAAAAGCAAACCCCACCTAGTTTTCAAGTAAAGCCATGCATGATATAAGATGATGATTTGGGCAATAAAGATGAGTTTTAAAATTAAGGTTGTCAAATAAATAAGCATTTTGACAATTTACCTAACGATGTTTAAGAAAGGTCCCCAAGATTAAAAGACAATACTCACTTGGTGGTTCCTATGTTTGAGCTACTCTTGTGATTACTTCTCATGATTCTAAGTTATGTTTTAAAGATTCTATGAGATAGCTTAGCACCGAATGTAGCATTAAGGTGGGAGTTCGGTAAGGGAACCTTAGAAACAACCATTTATCACATTAATTATGTTCCACCAGAGGATCCTTTGTAGGCTAGGCTAGTGGATCCACCTAGGCCATTTATGTTATTATGATGCATGCTAAGTTGACGGAGTTCCACCCGACAAGTGGTCACCCCATGCCAATGTAGGAGGTTATGTTAGATTCCAAGTAGTAGCTCACATGGTCTTAAATGTCTATTAAGGTCCATTCCCACAAGTATATGATTCTATGATGTGATCCCATTACTTATGTTTTCTCATGCCTTTATTCTCGTTCATATTGAGCCATGTCCTTATTTCATGACTAACTTTATATTTATCTTATTTACTATATATACTTTATACTTATGAATGATGGCATACAATTTCATGCATTGCATTTGCATCTCACATACTTAGTACCTTCCAAAAGTACTAACACATATTTTGCCTACATGATTTAACCACGTAGGGATAGGCACTCCTTCATCGGCTCGTGGCTAGTAGTTGGAGTTCAAGACTAGCATTTTAATTGTGGTGAGCCCTTAGTTCAGGACTATACCTATTTTCCACTCTATCTTGTAATTTGTTTAAGATGATGTATTTATGGACCCTTTGAAGCTTTTACTTTCTATGTTTCACAATTATGGATTTCTTTCTATTTGATGGAAACCAATTGTACCGGTTCCGTCTATTATGTATTAGTTGGTATGCTTATGGAAAAAAATAATTGTTAGCTATTTCCATTTCTTTTTTTAATGTTGCTTCATTGCTAAAAAAAGGGTCTATAGCCCCTATCCCCTAGTCTTCTACAAAAGTTTTAATTTATTACCCATTAATGCTTAAGATGGCTTAGGTGAGGTCCCTTCGGGTATCTCATTCTCCATGTGATGACTAGGCCCCTAGGTCGGGTTGTTACAATCTTGGTATCAGAGAATGAGGTTTTAAAATGTTCCTTGGATGTCTATGCATACCCCATAACATAGAGTCTCATTGAAGGTTGTGAAGCATGACACTATCCTAAGCGAGAGGCTATGAGATAGTTTAGGAAAGTCTTCCCTTCTTTCTTATTCATATCGTGCCCTATAGTTGAATAAGGTTTTCTACTAACTAACAATGGGATTTTGCTTGTTTCTAGATCATGCTTCCAAAAGAGCTCCCCATGAATGAGGTACTCCGGAACAATAAGTCCCTTCATTCCAACAGGATGATGGAGTGTCTCATGTGGAGTTTTGAGCTGCATTTACTTTGTTGGCCCAAGCATTAGCCAACCAAGCCAACAGAGGGGTAGTCGTCCCTCCTCAAGTACCAACTCTAGCTACAAGAGTACGTAACTTTATGTGGATGAGCTCGCCGAAATTGCATGGGTCAAGAATGGATAAAACCCCTATTGACTACATCGAGGTGGCTTACCAAGTTGTGGCGGTGATAGGTATTCTATCAGAAGAGAAAGTCGAGTTGGTGGCCTACCAACTCAAAGGAGTGACTAAAATTTTGTTCAATCAATGGGATAACGAGAGAGGCCAAGAAGGGTGTCCTATTGATTGGGAGGAATTCAAATGTGCCTTATTGTACCGATTCTTCCCATTGAGCTTAGGGAGGCAAAGGTCCAAGATTTTATCAATTTGAAGCAAGGGACAATGAGTGTGAGGTAGTATCCCCTCAAATTTATAAAGCTATCAAAGTATGCTCCATTTATGGTCGCTGATCCAAGGGTTTGGATGAGCAACTTCATTTCAGGTGTCTCCGAGTTGGTCTCCAAGGAATGCAACACGATCATGTTGGTCAAGGAGATAGATATCTCCCGCCTTATGACATATGCTGAACAAATTGAAGAGAAGAAGCTTCGGGAGAGGGTGAGGGAGTCCAAAAGGGCTCGAGTTGATGGTAGGAACTATCCTTAGCAAAAAGGTGGTGGCCACAAGTTTCAAGGTGGCCAAAAGAAAAGTGGTCAAGGATCAACCAACACACCTCACTTCTGGGAAACTCGACCACTATGCCAAGGATTGTTGGAGTGGAGGCACGAAGTCCCAAGGTTAAAGGGTTAAAGCTTAAGGTGCCTAAATGGCCAACCAATTCTATGCATTACATGGTCACCAAGAGATCGAATAAGATCTAGAATAGATGATTTGTTTGATCTATTGCAAGGGGATACACACTTCTACAAAGTTGACTTGAGATCTAGGTATCACCAACTGAGGGTGAGAAAAAGTTACATTCCTAAGATGGTATCCTGGACTAGGCATTGCCACTTTGAGTTTGTACTGATGTCATATGGCCTCACTAATGCTCTGGCAATCTTTATGGACATCATGAATAGGGTGTTCAAGCCCTACCTAGATATGTTTGTCATGGTGTTTATTGATGACATCCTTATCTACTCCCGAGGTAAGCAAGATCACATGGAACACTTAAGGATGGTGTTGCAAACCCTAAGGAAGCAAAAGCTTTATCCAAAGTTTGACAAAAGTGAGTTTTGGCTAGATGAGATTTCCTTCCTTCGGCATGTGGTGTCCCATCATGGTATAAAGGTTGATCCTAAGAAAATTGAGGCAGTGAGAAATTGTCCAAGGACATTGACTCCCACTAACACAAGGAGGTTTTTACGCCTAGCCGGTTACTATAGAAGGTTTGTGCAAGATTATCTTCTATTGCATCTCCACTCATAAGTTGACCTAAAAGAAAGCTAAGTTGTGTGGACGTACAAGTGTGAGAGGAGCTTCCAAACTTTAAAGGATAGGTTGATCTCAGACTTAATATTAACATTGTTGGAAGGTAATGATGGGTTTGTCGTGTATTGTGATACATCCAAAATTGGTTTGGGTTGTGTGCTAATATAGAATGGAAAAGTTATTGCTTATGCTTCGAGGCAGTTGAAAGTGCATGAGAAGAATTACCCTACTTCTGATCTTGAGCTTGCGGCAGTGGTATTTGCCTTAAATATTTGGCGACATTACTTGTATGGAGTTCATGTGGATGTTTTAACCGACCACTAGAGTCTCCAACATGTATTCACCCAAAGGGATCTAAATTTGAGGCAACAAAGATGGTTGGAGATACTCAAAGACTATGAAATAAGTGTGAAATACCACCCAAGAAAAGCCAATGTGGTAGTCTACACCCAAAGTAGAGTTTCCATGGGAAGTGTGTCTCACATTGAAGATTTTTGAAAAAGAGAGTTGGCTAAAGATGTTATTAGATTGATGAGATTGGGAGTGAGGTTGAGTGAAACTGGAAGTGGTGGTGCAATGGTTCTTCATGGGTCCATATCTTCTTTGGTTGATGAAGTTAAGGCTAAGCAAGACTATGATCCCACCTTGGTTAAGTTGAAAATCATAGTGAAAGATGGAAAGGTAGAAGTCTTCTCAAAAGGGGGAGATGGTACACTATGGTATCAAGAGAGGTTATGTGTGCCCAGTGACGATAAGTTGAAAAAGTTGATCATGCAAGAAGCTCATAACTCTTCATATTCTATTATCCCTAGCACTACAAAGATGTACCGAGATATGAGGGAAATTTATTGGTGGAATGGGATAAAGAAGGACATTTCCCGATTCGTGTCCAAGTTTGTTAATTGTCAACAAGTCAAAGTTGAACATCAAAGGTCAGGTGTCGTAGCTCAAAACATCAATATTCCTACTTGGAAGTGGGAAGAAATCAACATTGACTTTGTAGTTGGGTTGCCAAAGACAAAAAAGCATTTTGACTCTATATAGGTGACAGTAGACCGCATGACAAAGTCAGATTATTTCTTACCAGCCAAGACTACATTCAATGCCAAAGAGCATGTCCACCAGTATATCTGAGAGTTAGTGAGGTTGCATAGAATTCTATTATCCATCATCTCGGATCATGGAGTTTAATTCACTTCTTACTTTTTGAAGTATTTTCAAAAATGGCTTGGCACTAGGGTGAAGTTGAGTACTGTTTTTCATCCCTAAACTGATAGGCAAGCCAAAAGGACTACTTAGACATTGAAAGATATATTGAGGGCTTATGTGTTCGTATTTAAGGGAAGGTGGAATGAGCACTTGCCACTCATCGAGTTTTTCAACAACAATAGTTTTCATGCAAGTATTAGAACGACACCATTTGAAGCGTTATATGGTGGATGGTATAGATCGCCCATTGGGTGGTTTGAAGTCGGTGAGGTAGCATTAATAGGACCGAACTTGGTGATGAATGCTATGGAGAAAATTAAAAGCATAAGGGAGAAATTTCAAACAGCCCAAAGTCACCAAAAGTCATATTCTGATGTAAGGAGAAGGGAACTTGAGTTCCAAGTAGGTGATTAGGTCTACTTGAAGGTGTCTATGCTGAAAGGTGTGATCTAGTTTGGAAAGAAAGGGAAATTGAGACCTAGGTATGTAGGGCCCTATAAGGTAGTAAGAAGAGTAGGTAAAGTGGAATACGAGTTGGATCTACCCAATGAGATGCATTTGATTCATCTAATTTTCCATGTGTCGATGTTAAGGAAGTTCATAGGGGATCCAAGCTCCATAGTTCCTTTGCAGGATGTGAACATTGAAGAAGATCTGAGTTATGAAGAATTACCAGTTGAAATCTTAGATCGGCAAGTGAAAAAACTACGGAACAAGGAAGTTGTATCCGTCAAAGTGCTTTGGAGAAATCAACAACTTGAGGGTGCTACATGGGAAGAAAAGCGTATATGATGAAGAATTACCCGTATCTATTCCACTCTACTCAAGCCTAAGGTACTAAGAAATTCTTCTTAAAACCTCTAAATCCATGCATTTTAATTTTTATGATGTATGAATGTAACAACTAGAAATTTTTGAAATCTTTCTATGGTTGGAATTCTATGATGTACTAAAATCCATGTATGAGTTTTGGTGGCCACGGGTTGAGTTTAAGTAGCCGAATGCAAATTGGGCTATTTAGTGGCCTAGAGGGACAGTTTTGAAAGTCAACTAAATATTGTCATAACGTTTGCTGTGGGATGAACCATGTGAGATACCACATATCGAATTGAATATATTTGAGTTAGCTTTGCAACACAAGTGGTTTCACTCAATTTGGATATCGGATGAGGGAGATATGGCCCAAAC
>JBCEWC010003561.1:0-29875 GCA_038996855.1 Solanum aculeatissimum
AGGAGAAAAATAATAAATAAAAGAAAAATAAAGAAAGAGAAAAATAGAAAAATTGAGAGGCAATTGAGCATAGAGAGATTTTTAAAAGATAGTTAAGGTGTAAATGGGTAAAAATGTTTTTAATTCAACTTAAAGTGAGAAAGAGGACATTTTTGTAAGACTCCTCTTATGGAGGGCAAAATATCAAGATCACCACATTTGGTGGACATTCTATGTAATTTTCTCCTTCGTGTTAACGTCTACGTACACTTTAAAATTTAGTAAGTTTTCACCGAATATGTTGTTATATAATTGTTTGGGGCTTGAATACAAGTAAATAAGGTAAAAGGACTATTGAAGGTTAACTTAACGAATAGTAGAGTGTTGTTTTGCTTTGCTTTGTTCATCTATTATCCTATATTGTGTTTCAATTACCACACTATATTATTTGTTGCTTTTTCTTGAAGTTTTGTATTAATTGTTATGTTTTCTTCATTGTTTTCTTTTTAAAAAAAATATATATTTAGTTTGATGCACCTGAATAGAGTCATTCAGAACAGTCTTTTTATCTCCATGTGTACACTCTACCTACTTCAAACTCCACTTAGGGGAATTTTACTTGATATGTTATTAATATAAAATATTATATGAGTTAATAATAAAAAAAAATTAAACTATTATATTTTTGTAAATTTCGTACCTTCACTATCCATTTTTTCTATTTATCGGCATAACCTATTACATTTTTAGTTAGACTACACGCGCTTACTGTCGATTGGGATAAATATTTGACCAACTCAGCATTGATGTGTGTTTTATCGTAAAGAAAGTAATAATTTAAATAAAGAGAACAATAAATAGTTTAAATATATAACTCATGAAACAATAATAGTTAAGTGTATTTTTTATCATTAACTCTATTAAATTAAACAGCATTTAAGAGACTAACATTAAGTTGATAGTACGAGATTTTAGAAGTATGTTGAAGGATGAAGAGGACACAATCAGCGTAGAATGTCACAAATAAAATTTGTTTTCCCTACTTTCAATAAAAAAAGAAGTCATTTTCCTCGTCGTTGTAAGAAACTTAATCCGGTGTACTCTTATCACTAACCCCAAGAGAGGCCATACTCCAAGAGACGGCCGATTCATTATCCCTGGACACAAGGATTAAGAAATAGTAATGCATCATCAGGGCTGAGTGTATCTTCCGCCCTGCGTTCTTGAGCGGCTGCTCTCAGTCTAACCACATGAATCAATACTTCCAAAAGAAACCAGGACACTTTAACTTCACAATTCTATTTATAAGCTATTGTACCAGCAAATGTTGAAGTCAAAACAAAGGCAAACCATGTCGATAGGTTCGAAAACCAACTTAACAGAAAGAACAAACAGAAAATAGTCGAAAGCACTACTTGCTTCGCTATGGACATTACGCTAGAGTGTACTTGAAACAAACTATACACCTAAATCTGACAAGACTACAAAGACTGGGTAGTTCTGCAAGATGATAATCTGAATAGGCATTCAATCACTGGCAAGATCATCAAAACTCATGTCATCTGATATAGTATCCAACTCGTCAGTGTCTGCCAGATCGGAATGGATATTAGTATTGGTATATACTAAGCTAAAGAACTCAATATCAGATGGCACACAACTAACCTTCATGTTCTTGTTCTCCCTTAACCTGAGGATCCAAAAAGTCATTCGTATCTGTTGGAAGAAAGCCTGGTCCAGAGTAGCCCCCTAGAATCTCTGCATAGAACAGAAAGTGAAAACATATAAAAATGTGAAATTGATAAAGATATTACTCTAGAAGAGAAGGAAGTACAAACCATTGTCGGGAAAATCAGCTGTTAAGTCCGAGAAACTGAAGTTTCGAGGAATCTGTCCCAAGAAACCAAAGGAAGAAGTATCAACACCCCAGGGATCCTCCTTTTTTACACTTGACTCTACATTGCTGAAATGTGGAGGAGATGGATTCCCAATTCCAGCACCAGCCTGCAGGAGAATGTCCTCACCAATCCCCCCATTTGGTCCTGGCATCATTCCCAGGTTTGCACTCTGAGGCAATAGCATGTCTGGAGATATATCAGTGCTTCTTGCATGAGCAGAAACATCCACAGCAGCTTGCTCATATGATTGGACTGATGGCGCACCAGTTGTGTAAACATGAGGTAATTTGCCATCAATAGTCTGGTGCATGTTGGCAAGCTTCACATTAGGCTCAGCATGCTCTGTTGCTTGAAGGGTTGAGTTCTGTGCCACTGTCAATGTATGACAGTACATAATCACTTACTTTTACTCAGTATTTAATAGGATGAAATCGTACAAAACTTAAAGCAACATAATAGGTATGCAAATGCATAAGATGTGTTTAATTTCAGAGTTGCAACATACACTCCTTCACTCTGAATCAAGACAAAATATAAAAGGGAACTAAAATAATTATATATATACCATGGTTATCTCACGTCTGACATGCAACTAGAAACTAAAGCAAACAAGCCAAAAGGAAAATAGTAGTGAACTGTTTGTTTATCCATGACTGCTTGCTAGACAACTTTAAAGTTCCTATTTTATTTATCTTTTAGAAGTTACACCTTGTATTCATCCTAAGATTGTGCTGCTACAGCTTTGAGGAAATACAACCAGGAAGAAAAATTAGGGAACTTGGTTTGGTCAGCTAATACAAGACTGGAGATCGTCTTCTTCTGGAAACAAGAGAAGTAAACATGATGTTTTCAATGAAGCAACATATTAAACTTTCACTAAATTTTCTTTTAAACTTTAGAAGAGGTCAACAATATATGAATGAACAAATCTTCATAAAACAACAAGATGCTCAACTGTAGATGGTTTCCATTACAATCTCTAATCGAAGTGTTGAACTAGATGATAGTGTCTATTTCCTACCTTTGCACTTAGCAATATATCCTACAGGATTTATCTTATCACCACTGAAATTTATTGTAACCAAGAATGTAACCTGTTTTATAATGATTATAATAAAATCTACCCTTTGATTTAGTGTAATGCTCATTAATTAGAGGTAGACACGTACCCAAATATATACATGGTGAATACCAAACACAACAGTACATGTGATGGAGTTCTCTTAACTTCTCTTTCCATTTTCCCCATTGTAGAGGGGAGCAAGATAGCGGAAACAGAATATCCAGTCATGGCTTTAGCCACATGTGAGCTTAAATGGTTAAATCAGATTTTTCTACATTTGGAATGCCAAAAGAGTATATCTTTTGAGCAACATATGTTTTATAAACAAAGAACTACTCCATGAAAGTATCCAGTAATAATTACTAGTATCAAAATGAACAAAACCTACCACCTATCACCTCAGGAGAAGTCTAAAACACTAGGAATATCCTCTGCTTCTTGAGGATATTAAGCGGCACCAATTATTGCTTCACATTTTGTGTCTCACATATGAAGCAAGTATCAGTATTGGCATTTTATTATAAAAAGCCAGGATGTATTGCCAGTAGCTTCATCCTTCAAATGACCACCTAACGTATGTCCTTGTAAATCATGCCGCGGCTCCAATGTAAATTACACAAGAGAAAATTAGGAGCAAACGACATATAAGATGCATCTTATGGGGATTGTTTGAAATATTAGGAAGTATATACTTCATTAAAAGTTCATATTAGTTTTAATATAACCAAGTAATCATCTATGAGTTAGTTCGCACAACTTCAGTTGGCTGACAGGCTTGGCATTTAGGGGAGTATGGGTCCCTCCTTCTACCATGCTACCGCTTAAATACTAGGCTCCTTATGTGGAGGGTGCGAACACGGGACGTGTAACTTATCCATTCATCCCACGTGTGTCCTTACTATTGAACCAAAGCCATACGGGCTAGATTAGGAAAATAGTTTGTGTATCAACTAATCTTAGGCTAATAAATTTTTTTCTGGATTTCGGAGCAAGTAAATGTTGTTAAACTTAAATCCAATAACTTTTTTTTGATCAAGCAAAAAGTTTCATTGATAAAAACAAGGTCAACTTGGTTGTATACAAGAGGTATACCAAAGAGAGGAGAAACCTACAAAAATATGGTTCTTCCCAAAAGACACCTACTCCTCTATACAAACAGAAACAGCAACAATACGGGTGCACCAAATGAAAATAAGGGATCGGAGACTACTACTCAATTGAGCAAAGCGTATCTCTCCCCCTCAAAAGCTCTCCTATTTCTCTTTTTCCAAATGACCCACATTAACTCAAAAGTAACATTCCAAGCCTTGTGCGTTCTTCTCCTAGCTCCACTCTTCCAGCTGAAGATTCACTCCCTCACGAATATTGGCATTACCGAAGAAATGCCAAACCATCTTAAGATATCCTCCCATAGATCTACTCCTTCACGGATATTGACATTACTGAGAAACGTCAAACCATCTACAGATATACTCTCATACACTTGTGGCTAATTAAAACCCAATATCTTGAGGGAATAATCAAGCTGAGCATCAAATTAAGGCATCTTATGCTGTAAAAGCCTAGGTATGTAAATTACCAGTAAACCCATAAATCCTAAGATCAGTGATGTTGTCATAATACGTTGGGAATGTATTCAAATGATTGAAGAATCTATCAACTTCACATCCAAAGCTTTTACAAAGGAAGATTTTGCGACTATAATGTGATGATTAGGATGAAGCCACAACTTCATTTATTGCTTCATCCATTTCTCTCAAACTTCTACTCAATTCTACATATGAAGATCCAGAAACTAATTTTATCATAGTAACCAACCTCAACAAGTATCAACAATCTCAAGTTGAAAACACAATCACAGTCCCTAAGATTCACATTTTTATCTGCCACTTTAAAGCCTCAAACCTTTCCTTTGACTATCAAACCTAAAATCCTATTCGATTGTATGAAAATATAAAGCAAGGAAGCTGAAAACTGGAAAAGAATGGGGACCTATAAGAAATTTTATTATAGAAAAGAAATACACAGGCATAGTAATTATTCCAAGAAGCTCAATAGGCACTCTATGATATTCATGTCTTACCTGGTTGAATCTGAGATCCATCAGACACAGGAATGGATCCAGTTGCATACATAGGCATTGACTTAATCTGTATCTCAAGCAAGGCATTGAATCTCATAATTTGGTCCTTCACCAACAACCTCGTATAATAAATCCTGAAAAACTCAGGGTTCTGATCTTCAAGCCTTTGCCACACTGGAAAAGAGATCAAGATGTCAAATTAACTTAACATAGACACATGAAGCACATAGATCATAACCATCAACCACTTGAGATAAGACAGGCCAAGCACATTTTGCAACAAACACAATAAATAATTTCATTCATTTGTCATCTCTTTTAAAAATAAGCTTAAATATTTGATTTCTGATAGATAACTACTACAATATATTCTGAATAGAAGTAGGGGGAGGAATGCCTTTAATCCACTGAAAGAGAAAATGATCTTCAAATAATTTTCTTCCTGTTCGCCATACAACAACATACCCAGTGTGACCCCACAAGTGGGTTTGGAGAGGGTACACAGACCTTACCCCTACCTCAGAGAGGTAGAGAGAGGTTATTTTTGAAAGACCCTCGGCTCAAGTACAACAAATCAAAGTAGTTATGAAAAAGGAAATATGGCAGTAAAGAAAACATGGTGACTGACAAGGAAAGCAGTGCAGAACATTCAGAGAAAAGAACATTAACAACAGCCTCTTCTTGTTTCATCATATCATCATAATAGAATAAATTTCTTATATGGTCATCCAAGTAAAGAAACTAACCTAAGAAAGTTACTTTTGCTTCTTTTTTTTTTTTTTGACAGGAAAGGCATTCAACTATTACTTTATCTCTTATGAAATTATCCTAGCCTTTTAAGCTTCTACTAGACTCACCTATTTTGCTTACTTGGCATCTTAAATCCCACTTTAATAATAAACCCCATTAAGTGAACCCACCCAAGACCCAAAACCTGTGATGATGTTGTTGTTGTTGTTCAATGACCATTAAAGGAATTAATTCCATCATAATTATACTCATAACAGGCCATTTTTTCTATTTTATTTCCTCAGGTTCATTGTCTTCCAAATTAAGCAATATTTTAGAAACTTGAGACTAGATGTTTCAATACATAAGGCCCCACCGTCGGGGCATAAATGCCCTCTTGCTACCCGTATGTGAGGCGCCATCTTAGCCCTCCCTGACCAGGATCGCTCCCACACCTGTAGCGTTGGTGATCGGCCTCCTCAACTGTGTACTGATCGAAAGGCAGAGCGGCACAGCCCCAGTGGTTACGTCCAGTATGTCCCCCCTTATTTCTGACATGCTATGGTACCCGGAGTGGGTAGGAGCTGGTCGAGTCCATATCGCCGTGGAGCAACAACCGCGTCCAGATCTGATCTAGTTACTTGGCAATTCATCCGGTGACTTCACAATAGCCAAAGAAGCCCCAAGAAGCATCAAACATTTCCGATGAGATCCATGGAGCAATTCTTAGATAGCAAGCACTAGCTCCCGGTGACAATAATAGTAGCAAAATATAAGGAACAATATAGAAAGAGAGAGGACCCACCAAGTTCAGTGAAAGAAGGATCAATCTTTGCCTGACGTAAGAGGGTACTAACAGTTTGCTTCCGATTCATGTAAAGCTGGAGACATCTTTCTATGAGATTTTGCACCTGACATCAAAGAAACACATTTTTAGGAGAGCAAAGCTTGTGCAATGCAAGAAATTTTAGAATTATCAAACTAAATTTGAACTCCAGGTCATTATTAGGAAGAATGAACTTAAAGATGCCAGAAGATATCTCATCAAAAAAAATTAGAAGTTCTAATTATTGCCATTAAAACCTTTTTTGGGGGGATAAATCACCAGACAAACCCAATAGAACTAGAACGGCAGCAACTATATCCGATAGTGCTGACTGAGAAATAGAAAACATGGAGATGGAAGCCAAAAACAGATTGACAAGTAATCAACACCCAGGATACAAAACTATTATATTTGCCCCAAGAAGTCCATTTCCTTGAGAAGGTCCATCAGAAGATCGCAATGTTGTTCTCTATGATAATTTTTCGTAGAATTTAGACATGTGAAATAGCAGATAGTTCTAAAAGAACATTACAGTATTCTCATCTATAATAATCTACAATAATCCTCCAAACAGGAAAGAGAACTTTGTAGCAACTGATAGTCCACAAAATTAGAAACTGACAGTGAAAACCTTGTAGTTACAACTACTGATATTGTAATCACGCACATGACGAGATTAAGATCTACTCCCGCTATCTCAATTTATATGGCGCTTTTCACTTTTCTAGATTAAAATTATGCTAATTTTGACAAACATTTTAAAGTATATCTTTTTATCATATTGACATGAGAACAAATGCAACTCTAATATTTTTCGTATATTTTTTTAATATCCAAATTTAATTTAAAAATATTACGTTGATCTAATCCAATTTCGCTTCAACTATAGATCAAATTGACTCTCGAAAAACGAAAAGCGCAGGATAAATTGGGACAGAAGGGGTATTAGCTTGGAGGAAAATAGATGGAGAGAAGAAGAGCAGAATCTCCTTGCTTAAAAAAAATTATTGAAAAAGTACCTGGAAGGGCACAAACTTATGGCAGGAAGTCCAAACTCAACAAGTATTTGACTGTTTCTACCCTTTTGTTAGGACCTCAGACAACATGAAATCCCCTCATATTACTCACTTCATTAACCCTATGCACTCAGCAACAACCAAAAAGTGATCATCATACACTTCCTCTAATGCAGATAATTCAGGTAATTATGGAGATCTATAAATGATATAGATGATATGGTTTTAAATATTGACTCTAACAGTGGTGATCTGTGATATAATCTACGACAATTTCTATATAACGGCCTTGCCTGCATGCTCTAGTATTTGCATTAATTGAAAGATACGTTCTTGTTTTTACGGGGTTAGGCAACAATTGTTGCAAGATTGAAGTATCTTTTGCCTTGAAGTAACTGAAAGAGTTATAAGTAGCAAAAATTATACAGAATACAGATTATGAAATTATCCACGCAATTCAATCAAATACTTGCTCTATATGCTCAAAGAAAAATGTGCATGCCCTATCTCTTTCCATTTGATTCAGGGGTTATTAAATGATTCGTATATAGAAACAGGAAAGCAAATGTCATGATTGTAGCACAATGCTTACCAGCTGTATATCTTCACGTAAGACTTTCCTAACCTGCCCACCAGACATTTTTCAATCTTCCAATGCTAAAAAGCTCAGCAGAAACTTGATGCAATTTCTGTTGACAAGGCCAGGTATAGAAAAAATTCAACTCTTGCTAACAAATATAAATAACAATTGATATCACCTGATAAGATAAGGTAACTACTAGACAATTAGGGTGTAAATAACAAAGCACTACAAAAAATAAATAGCAAAAAATAAGCCAGTAATACACATATCAAAGACCCGACAATGTCACATCAAACAATACCACAGTGAACTGCAGGTTGTGGAGTTACTGAGGAGAATATTTAAATGCATGTGACCCTAGTGTTAAAAAGATTGTGAAAATATTGTAATCTCAATTAGGGAGATTCATTATCAGTTAGGATCAATTAAGAAGACTCTTTGCTTGTAATTATGTACTCTTCGGATTCCTTCTATTTTAGGATGCTGTACATCACTGTTTAAAATTAGCTTTGACATTGCCCAAACATCTTTTCTCCCCTTTTCTGCATGGTACAAGAGATGGGGTTTGGAATACCTTCTGGAACTTCAATTTTCTACCTTCTTCAAAGGGGAGAGAGAAGCGTTAGAAAAGGAGAGGTAACAGCAAAATCAAATTGTGGAAAAATACTTTTTATCCACGATCTCCTCTTCTACGATTACTGATGTTATATTGCATGATAGATGTAATCATGTCTATTCAGCATTTCCAGCACATTGGATGTTCGCCATTAAATCATATGATGACCATCTGATCAACAAATATGAGATATTACAACCTCCAATTAAACAACATTGATCAAAGCAGATGCAAAACTGTGCAATTTGCTATGACATTCTCATGATCCCAAGCTACTACTTCATCTATTCCACTCCTGCAAGACCAGTTGTAGAATATAAATTATGTCTAAAGCATTGTGTATGAGTTAGTTTTCCGATGTGGAGCACCACATATGAATTCACCATAGGTATGTAGTAGCATAGGGACCTTTCTTTACTTCTTGTTGAGAAGTCCTACATAAACCTGCGGGAAAACTATGGAAAATTTGCAGGATGAGAAAGATGGATGAAGGAAAAAGATGCATGGAATACAACCCCTTAATCATGCAATCCACATGGAAGACCAATGTGGAGAGGCAAGAGCATTATGTTCTTCTGGTGAAAACAAAAAAGAGAAGATTCCTTTGTGCATATATAGTTATATAAACCCTTATAAACTCCAACTTAATCCACTTACGTCAGCTTTAAAAATTTTAGACGTCATCTTGTCGTAATCGTTAACATCCAAATGACTTTTAGATTGACTTTTGTCAATGACAAGTATTCCCTCATCGTATCACAAGGTAATTATAGCATAAAAGACACACTTAATCATGCAACTCTTGCCAAGGCAAAAATACTAAGTGATTTCTTCCCGAATGTCCAAGCCTCGATGCACAGAGTTTTCAAGGCCCGGTACTTCAACTGCTCAGAGGTCTCACACGTGCTTCGTGAAATTAGTCGAGATGCGTGCAAACTCACCCAAACACGAACACCATAGATAATCAAAACAAAAAAAAATCCAAAAAAGACACATTTAATCACAACCACCATAAATCCATTATCCTATAAACTGCCCATATCCCAATCAAATCCCACAAGTAAGATCTGGAGAGGATGGAGTGTACGCATACCTTATCCTACATTTCACGAGATACAAAACATGTTTCCATATATTTACCCATAAAAATGAGAATAAACAACAAAATTCATTTTTTTCTCACCCTTTTCAAACATGCACACAACATCTACTCAATCCAAATCCCAAGCATGCCGAATTCATCTATACAAATCATTCACTATGCATGTAGCTAAATAAACCTACATCAGTCCAACATTACAAAAAAAACTCGATTTCTCTAGCGATTACAACTTCTACATTCACAAATAAGTCCATTTAACAATATCAAGGGCAAACCGTTCAACCAAATCAAGTCCTACCGAAACATTACCTCTGTTACAAATCATCAACCATTCGAAAACAACGCCGAAGAAGCCAAATCGGAATCTCGCCGCTCGGTACCGGTGCCGTGCAATTCCTACTCACCGCTTCCTCGTTTTCCTCCTTTGCTTTCGCAAAGTTCTTCGAACAGATCAACCAGGACAAACTTTTCGGTTTATATATATTTGATTTTATTGTCTCTGAGGTCCCTATACTTTAGCTATATTATGAATTGACCCTTCATCCAAAATAGAATCAGTTACGACAGTTAGCTATCTTTTTCAATAGTGAATTTTAATAATATTTCCTTATCAACTCCTCCAACTTTCCATATTTATGGTAAAAATATAAATAATTTTTTATAATAAGTTTAATAATTAGTAAATCAATAAAAATATTAACTTTTTAAAGTAATTTTATGATTTCAATATTTGTTCTTATCAACTCACCAATTTTTTTATTTTTTTTTAATATTTAAACGTAGATTTTTTAATGTTTATGTTAACAATCAGATAAAATGTGTAATTACATTATTTATATATGATAAAGACTAACAATGTAAAACAATTTTTATAATAAGTTATAGTTTGTAACTTAATAAAAATATTATTTTTTTTAATAATGATTTTATAATTTTAATCTTATTAATTTTCCAAGTTTTTTGATGTTTGAACTTAGATTTATTATGTTTATGATGATACCAGTCACATAAAATGTGTAATTAAATTATTTATATTTGGTGATAATATAGATAAATTTCTACAATAAGTAATTTAGTTCATAATGTGATAAAGATGTTAACTTTAGAGTAATTATATTTAATAACAATATAAGTAAATTTCTACACTAAGTTTAGTTCATAATGTAATAAATATGTTAAATTTAGATTAATTATATTTAATGGCAATATAAACAAATTTTTACAATAAGTTTAGTTCGTAACGTAAGAAAGATGTTAACTTTAGATTAATTATATTTAATGACAATATAAACAAATTTCTACAATAAATTTAGTTCGTAACGTAAGAAAGATATTAACTTTAGATTAATTATATTTAATGACAATATAAATAAATTTCTACAATAAATTTAGTTTGTAACGTAATAAAGATGTTAACTCTTTTTTCATAATGATTTTTAATTTTTAAGATTTTTTATTGTCAACTCTCTATGAAACAGTCGCGTAGAAATATTTACATATATAATCAAATATGATAACGATAACAATATAACATAAATTCTACAATAAGTTTAATCTGTAACTTAATAAAAATTTTAACTTATTATAATTAGTTAAATTACACATAAAGAAGATATTAACTTATTAAAAAGAATATAATATTTTTCTCCTTTTTTTTTCTTTTTAATTTTTTTCCAATTTTTATAGCTCATGATGCAAATACTGGACTTATTTGAGCCCATAATGACATGAAAAGTGTCAGGCCCAAAAGACTATGAGATAGCCAGAGTAATTCAGGCCCATAACAAACAACAAGGTTGACTAAACAAAAGATTGATCAAAGATGCGACTTATAGCCTGTTTGATCAAACTTTAAAATTTGTTTATTTCGAAAAGCTTTTTGTTTCAAAAGTGCAAAAAAAAAATGAAAAAATTACGTAACTAGACAAACATATGATATGTATTTACGATATATCAGTATAGTTTGAAAAAAATACAATTTATAGCTATAGTTAGGATTTTATTGCGCCTCTCTCCTTCCTCTCTACAATTTCTTTTCAGATATACAATTATATATGTATACCGGCTGCATATATATAATTATTTTGATAGATATACATAGTTAATTCAACAAATATATATATACAATTCGCCTCTCTCCACTCTCTGCCCTCTCTCGCTTGTCTCTCTCCTCTCTCACTCGATCTCTCTCACCTCTCTCCACCCTCTCCCAATCTTGTTTTTCAGATATACAAATACATATGTATATTAGTTACACATATACAATTATTTGACAGATATACACATACAAATTGACAAATATACATATACAATTGGTCTCTATCCTCCCTCTCTCAATTTCGCTCGCCTCTCCTCCCCTTCAGGTCACATAGACGAGATTATGACGTGTAATTATGTAAAATATAGTTGTTTGACTATATTAAGTTTGAAGTCTAGATTATTTATGAAAATTATGTCCAAAAAATTGCTACTAAGATGATAGAATCTTAATAATGTATCACTCATCAAATAATAGATGCTATCATATTCTTACTCAAATAAGCAGCCCATTTTATGATTAAACCATACTTTCAAAATGTCACTTCATTTTTATAAACATAAAAAGAAATTTTTTAGTTCTATTTGACTCTAGCATCAAATCATCTTTAGAGGAAAAAAAAAAGAAGCAAAAGAGGCCACTATTTTCCACCATCAAAAGCAAAACTTATCCAAATCTTTCTTCTTTAAAGAAATGAGGATTTTGGGGTAGCTAAGCACTTTTTAAACAAAATAAACAAGGATGGGCATAACCACTAATAGTATTTTTCTTTTTTATTTGCACCAGTCATCCGAGTCTATTAGAGCCTCGACTAATCTCGGGGGTACACATGCCCTCTGCAAGGAGTTTTCCCGCAAGTGCACCACAGTTAATTCAGATTTTACTCAGTCCGATAACCTTCAAAAATAATTTGCACCGAGTGAATTTCGAGCTTGAGATCTTGAAAGGAGGCAAACCCCAAGGCTGAAGTCAATTAACACTGGGCCAACCCCCAAGGCTGAAGTCAATTAACACTGGGCCAACCCCCAAGGGTTCAAATAAATATTAAACGAGGGGAATAACCACTAATAGTCTATTGCAACTTGCAATACTTATTCAACCTATCAATTGTTATCTTGAAAAGTTACCCAAAATCTTTCCTATGTAAAGAAGAAGATTTTGAAGAAGCTAATCACTTTAGAAAACTTTAATGGTCAATGTTCCATTTGTCAAAGTTAGTACTAATTCTTGTAAAAAATTAATATCTCACCCCACCCCCACCCCTACCCTCCACACACACAAAAAAAGAAAGGAAAAATCATAAAATTGAGAGAAAAAGGAAAAAAGAACACTTCTATGTTATACATTGTTTGTCTATTTACAAGAAGCAAAGACAAGATCTAGTTCCTCCTTAGATTATAGCCTAAACAAAACTGTCTGAAAATTTCCCATGTGAAATGTGTATATAGACCTTCTACATGTCACTTTAATATTTGTATTATCCAAGTTATCTAAGCAACAAGAAAACATTATATAACAAAAACCAAAAAAGAATTTACTTTGGGCAAATTTGTGGAGGAAAAAAAAGGGTGAACTTTATAATAAATGCATCATCACTAGATTAGATAGCAGTAAGGCTGCTGAATCTTTGTCTTGTTCTGTCTGTTGATAGATTTTCTTCCATGGTCTTTCTCTTGTTGTTGTTGTTGATACTATTGGCTTGTGATTTCTGCTGCTGCTGTTGTTGTACTGTGTTGTCTGGTTCTTTTGGTGGAACAACATATGTAATGTCTACTGGTTCTTGATTTTGTTTTGGTGGAACAACATATGTAATGTCTGTTGATTCTTGATTTTGTTTTGGTGGAACAACATATGTAATGTCTATTGATTCTTGATTTTCCTGTGTGACAACTATCTCAGGTTGTTCTTGTTTGGGGCTTTTACATTTGGTTTTCATCATATGGGGTCTAAGTTTATTAACATCTGATAATCTCACTGGCTTCAAGAAAAACTCTTCTGCCCCTTCTTCTAAGCATCTGTGAAACAATCAATACACAGTTGAATTAGTTCACATCCCGCGAAAGCAGACACTAATGCTTACATCCCATCACTTGGGACGCGGCCTAAGATAAAATTGATTCATTTTGTATAGACACAAAAAAGAGATTGTTTTAATTGTTGTATTCTTACCTAGTGATTCTTGAAGGAACATTTTCAGATGACATAATGACCACTGGTATGTTTCTTAGAGATGAAGATTCCTGTTTCAGACAACAAAGCAAAACTGTAAATTAACCAAAATTTGTCCTAGATCTATAAACAAAGAGGAAAATAAGTTTCACTAAAGCTCTCGCTATGCGTGAAGTTCGAGGAAGATCCTGTGACTTTTTGATCACATGAAAATGACTTTACTAATTAGGCCAATACTACCTCTGGAGTACAAAGTTAAAAACAGGATCCCAAATAAGGTAACTAAGAAAAACACCTTAAGAGAGAAAAAGAACAATTTTTACTTCTTTGAAAGCACAAAAAGATTGAATTTTTACAATGACACAACCAAATTTGTTGGGTAAAATTTGATTCAGATGTAAAAAAGATTAGATTTTTATAATGCAACAAACAACAACTAATTTGCAAGAAAAGAATACCTTAATTTTCTTGAGCAAATCATAGCCTGTCATCCCAGGCATACAGTAATCTGTTATAATAAGATTGATTTCAGCTTCCTGCAAATCCAAGAAACAGACAAAAGTTCATTTTTTTCTGCTAAACTTTTTCATGACAATTCAGTGAAAAATGGACAGTAAATCAATTAATTACCTGATGATTATTAAGAGAAACACAAGGCTGATTTGTTTGATTCTTGTCATGTTCTTGTAAACCAAGAAATTCTAAAGCTTTACTTCCAGAATCTACTGTTGTAACTGCATCAACAATCACACAAACAAAAAGTTACCAAAAACTCAATAAGCTACATTTAATAAAATTCCAAACTTATAAATTCAAAATTCTAAGTACCTTGACAAGCTGAGTTTTTCAATAGCCTTTCAATGAGTTTCCTGTCAATAACACTGTCATCAACAGCTAAAACATGAAACTGAGACTCTGCAGCTGCCATTCCCATTGCTCCAAAATTTCACAAAAAAATAGAAAAACAGATCTTTCAAAGTAAGAAAAAGTTGAGTTTTTAAATTTTCTTTGATGGGATTCTTAAAAAAGAAGAAGAAGATGAGTTTGTTGAAGCAAAAAGAGGAAAGTTTTTGCCTTTGTATAGAAGTAAAATAGCAAACAAAATCTCCACAACTCACAAAGCAAGATCTGACCAAATCTCTCCAAATTTCCAAGCTGATTTTTTTTTTAATTACAAGGCAAGTAATGGGAAAGTCCAATATAAAAAATTTAAAAAAAAAGTGGAAAAATATATTTTTTGAAAAATTTAGAAATATGGGGTTGGATACTTTGATGATTCTTGGAGATTTGAGTTGTTTGTAGTAATATAAGGAAATAAAAATATATAGTATGGTATAAATATTGTATGGAAAAAAAGTTTTTAGAGGAAAAAAGGGGAAGTGGGGGTCAGGGTATTTTTAGTGGGTGGGGGGGGTGAAAGAGTGGGACCCACCAAATCCACCCAAAAGATACAGGTGATGTCAGCAGTGATACCTTTTTCCTGGTGTGAAAATCTTGTGTGATTACCATATCTTGAGCAGGTGCAAGGTGGTACAAAAGTGCAATTTTTTTTTTTTATTGAAACAATTTTATTAAATATTAGAAAATGATAAATTTAATTTATATGCACTGATAATATGTTGGATAGGATCATAGGAGGATATGAAAGTCGTAAGTCGGGATAGAATTTTAGTAGATAGTAGAGTGTCATCAGTTGTTTCTTGACTGGTTTAGGTTTTAGAGGTGTGACTGGTGTTTGTGGGTTGAACTATTAACTTTATTTTTTAAGTTTTTTTTTATATTTCTATCGATCGTCATATGTTGTTCATGTTGTTTGATTATTGCACTATTTTGTTGTAGTTAATTTTGATTTATTGTACTCGAGTAGATGATTCTTCGAAAATAGTGTAGAAGTAATGATAAGGTCTACATATACTTTACTTTCTCAAATTTTATTTGTGAAATTTTACTGAAAATATTACTGTTGTTATGACACTGATTATATAATATTTAAAAAGAAGTGAATTTAAACTTTCTAAAATATGAGTGTGCATCGTCAATAAAAAAAACAAAATTACGAAGTGAGAATTGATCCATATTGATATTCCCACAAAAGTATTAAGGAATGGTTTGAACATTCGATTCATGAGATCCATAAACACCGTCAGACATTAGTCAGCTCAAATGATATCACCACGAACTCAAAATGTTCATATTTAGTCTGAAAAGTTGTCTTGGGAATATCACATTCCCTGCCCTCGTCCGATGATAATTGAAACGAAGATCGATTTTGGAGATGTGAGAACTGATCAAATAAATCGTCTATCATCAGTAATTGATACTTATTCTTTATAGTCAACTTGTTCAATTGCCGATAGTCAACACACATTCGAAGTGACCCATCTTTCTTTCTCAGAAATAATAGATTTGACTATACTAACCATGTAAAGTTTCTTTTAGGCATCGTTGATAATAGAACAACAGTCTACAAGTTAATGTCCAAATATTTATAGATACTTAATACAAAATTTAATTCATATATAATATCTTGATAAAAGTAAATGAATTTACGTGAACCTATAAGACGATGACTTTTAAGTCAAGTCCGCCCCTAAACTTATATTTAGCATTAATTATCTAAATGTATTTTATTTAGCATTAATACTAGTAATTAATAATCCAATTACATTGCTCCCTATTTAAAGCATCTTAGGTTAGTTGACATAGTACCACTACTAATGCAATTTAATTAAGGAAAATTTTAAGGAAAGTAACATGTGCAAGCACAAAGACTTGTTGGTTAGACCAAAAATATTTGCTAACTTACATTAAATATAATTTATTGACCTATAAATTTGGGAGATCCATTAGTTGAGAATTGAGATATATAGACTAGGTGACCTTGTTCTAGAAAATACATAAAAAATTAAATGTCACAAATTAGATTATTTTTTGATTTAATTATCATTTTTTATCTAGTACCTTTGTTTATGGGACTTGATTCTTTTAGACGAAGATTTTCTAGAAACAGTCTCTCTATCTCTATGAGATAGTGGTAAGATCTGCGTACATTTTACCCTTCCCAGATCCCACTTGTGCGGTTCCACTAGGTATGTTGTTGTTAATGATCACTTTTTAATTAATTAGAGAGGTTTTAATCGAACGATTTGTGAATTTTCAAAATGACTATTCTCCCTAGCCTATCTTCTTGTTCGTCTTTGATTTTATAATCAATCTCAAATTCATCTGATTGAAGGAGGTTCAGTTTCACAATCTTCTAGTTGCTTAAGGATTTACGAGTCTTTTTGAATTCAAAACTCGTCAAAGTCCTCTTTTGTGTATATTAAGAAATAGAATTATCAAATGATCGACTACAGAATTATATCAAACTCAAAACGTTAATTTATCAAGTGAACTATTTAAATACATATGACTCGAGCTAAAACATATATTTATAAAATTTAAATTGTAAATTCCATGACAATATTTGGATGTATAATTCAAGATTCTCACCACATGAATTCCCTAAAACTATTCCACAATCCGTACACAATAAGTAATGTTTATTAAGAATATATATAATACTTTATTAAAATGGATTTCAATGTAATTACCTAGATATTACCAATCTTATATTTGAAAAGTCATAAAAATTAAATAATCATTATGAAATTGCAAAGAAAGTGTAAGATAAATAATGTATTTTTGAATAAATAGATATCAAATACAAAATAATTTTTATCAATATACGGAACTAGCTAGAAGCTCATATTTTATATGTATTTAGTTGATATCGAGCGGAGCCCTACCAACTGAACTATATCCCCCGAGCCAAGTGGAGCATACATGAAGTAGTCAGATGCTTCTTCTATTCTTTTCCCTGGAGCAGCTGAGCTATCCTGGACTTGAACTAGAGACCTCGTCCGTGAAGTAAATCATCACACCTACGATCCAACCAATTGGGAGAGAATCAATAGATTTTCTTTCGAGAGTGATTCATTCTTTTCCCGAAAAATTAAATCTCGTTAATGAAAATTTTGACTCCGTTAATTTTGCTATCATTGGTTCAAATGGTAGTAATTGGATAGAGAATAAAAGAGATGAGACTTTTGACCATAAGAAAGAAAAAAAAGGGATTTGGTCATGCAAAAAGATTTTTCAATAGAAAAAAATATACATAACATCATATAAGGACCCACAAAAGATTCTTCAAAATATGAAGACCCATAACTGTCAATTTTTACTTTTATTAGTATAATTTTTTTTAATATAAAAACTTATTTATATTAATTAATAATTATTAATTATTTTGTATTTTTTTTTAATTATTTTTTAAATCTAAATTTGTATATAATTTAATTTAATTTTTTGATTTGTTCTTAATGAGAAGCTTTTTTATTTTATTTTAATGTTATAGTATGTTATAATAATGTTAAAATTATTAGTTATGCTGATATTATTTTTATTAATTGTTTGATTTATTATATTAAAAAAAACATGTATTATATAATTTTTAAAATAATTATTTATTTATAAAAATACCTTCTATTTTATTTACTAAGTGGGGAAAAGGTGGAGGGACCTCAAGGTATTTTTGTCATTTTTATTATTTTATTCTAATATAATTAATTTCAATATTGTTATTTCATTCTTTTGAAATTGATAACTTCACTTCAAAGTAATTAAATGTTTTTTTTATTAAAATCGACTCTACAAATAATAACTTAATATACTTTGTTCGTTTCAATTTATTTGTTTTATTTTTTTTGTCAATTTTAACAGGAACGTATCTTCCTTTTTTGACCATTCTTTCATTCTAAACTTTCTATATAACATGTGTATAATTACAAGATTAAAGCGTAATCTTCCTGGATGTTTCTTGGCAAGTTAATTTAGACATCCAGATGAAACTAAATAATCTTCCTAGAAGGGATTCAGGTCACTAGATGCTCGTAGTTTGTAATATATTAAGATGATTTGATTCGTATGGTAATATTTACAGTTTATTGTCAAAAAAAAAAGATTAAAGAGTAATTTAGTACATTTTACACATCTTTAATTTAAAATCATAATATTTAAAAATCTTATCTACTTTTTAAAATTTCGTATCACGTCAAAATCAGACACAATACTCTAGAAAACTCACATGAAAAATGTATAAAATGTATTAATGAGATCATAAATAGTATATGAATGAAAAAAAGATTCCCAAACTCACCATATATTGTCTGGTACAACCTGTCTCACTTAATCCACACTCCTAAGATCATAAATAGGATATCCTGTCTTTGCTTGGCTCCAAAAATATTTATTATATAGTTTTTTTTTATTAAAAAAAAAACAAACATTTAAGAATATAGCTCCTCCACTCATATGATATCACAAAAAAAAATGTTTTTTTTATATAATTTTCACTTTAAATTCACATATCATATAAATTTAAAAATAACTCAAAGTTGTATTTTGGTCAAACACACTTTTAATTTTGAATAACATTTTCAACTTCTTCTTTTTTTCAAATATTATTCTTTTATCCCTAAACATTCACTATATACTTTAATTTTTCCTCTCTAACTTTTCTTCCATAGCCAAAAGAAATATGTTTTTGTTGAATTGAATGTGTTCATTAATGAGGTCCAATCAATTAGTATTATACAGAAGAAATCAATTATAGACAATAATACAATAAAAAGTGGAAATTGAACTTTTCTTTGGTTCTCCTCGAAAGCGCCTAACAATTTATGCACAAAACAGGAAAAGAGAATGAACTAGAACAAAGTGAATTGAATTGAATTGAACTCTTTGAGATTGAATCTCCTGTTGTTCCTCAGTAGTTCAGAGGTAGAGTGGGGTTCGTCCCTTGTCTCCCGCTCAAAGTTAACTCCATTTGTTAGAATAGCTTCCATTAAGACTCTCTTAAAGTTGTCGAAATTACTCGTAATGAGACATTGGCTACAATTGAAAAGGTCTTATCAATAAAATTTCCATACGAGCGCACATTAATCTAATTCAAATTCGAAAATAAGAAAGAAGGACTTTCATGCAAGTTGTTATATATCCAAATAACCAGCCAAGTTACATATATACACACAATTATACCAACAAAAATGTACTCTCTCTATATATGCTTTTAGGATAAATTATTTACTCAAATACAAAAAAAGAAAGAAAATAAAAGAGAATAATTATATTATCACTAGACAAGCCAAACAACTAGGGCTATTTGAAGATTAACAAGTCCTCTTCCATAACTTAAAGATGAAATGGACATGTACAAAATATTTTAAATTTCTAGCACTTTTATCTATATGAAGTGGGGTTATAAGGTTGGGTGGTGGGGAATGATGAATGGATTCAACTAAATTTCTTTTGTCGAAAAATTATAAGATGTATACATCAGAACAGAATTATAATTTTGATTATAAGTTCGACAAAACTTAAATAATAACTTAATTTAGTTCATATCCTAAATTTATATTTACAAATACACTATATATATACACACTCTTTAAGATTAAGAATTATTTATGAACTTAAAATTCTAGTGTTACAATTGTATATATAGATTATACAAAATTTAGGGGTCGAACTTATAATAATCTCGGAATAAAATGTAGGATTATTTTATCTCATTTTTGGTTGGAGGTATAAGGTAATCCTTGGATTTTATCCCACCATTTTTGTCTTAGTGATGAGATAAGTTATCCCGTATATATGGTGAGATAACTTATCTCAGGATTAATTATCCTGGGATAACATTTGCCAACCAAACAACCTCTTAGTATATATATATATATGTAACTTATTGAATATCCTTTAAATATGCATATAAAGAAACTTTTAACTAACATATAATATTCTTTCAATCTGCTTAAAAAGGAACCTTGATTTTCATGTGACCTATAAGTTACAATTTCGAATTCTGAAATCAACTATTGATGCTTGTATCATGATATAGTCTCTACATTATGCTCCTTAGAATGTGGTCTTAACTTGAATATGCATAAACGCTAAATACTTCATGCAATCAATTCGCTTATTAAAAATTCTGACTTGTTGGGGGTGGGGGGTGGAGTGGACCTTTCTAGGCCACTAGCCCTCCATGTTTAGGACAAGGAGAGTATTATGAATAATGCAAACAGATAGATTCTAGCAGATTGTGTCCACCCCTTGAGGAACCTTGCATGTTTTCTCTTCCTATTTTTCATCATCACTTTTGACCCTACCAATGTTTCATGGACATTTCCATGTTTTGTGGATCCACAAAAACCCAACTCATGGTCTTTTTCCCTTATCTAGGTGTATTATTGCTCTACAAATGTCCATAATAAAACTTTATCTGTTCAGTATCTAGCTATATTAGAGCTTCAAGTAATTTAAATTTACGTAAGATAAGATTCATCAGAAGGAAAAATGTTCTTTATCAGGATTGTTTCATAGTTAATATTTGAACTCGGATGACTTGATTGACCTAATCCTAATCAAACTCTTAAGTAAGATTAGATATTTTGGTTCATGATTTTAAGATTTGACATTGATTCGATGATACAAGGTTGATGTCAACTAATTTGACATTGTTGTTTTGCCTAATCTTGTTTGTTTTGATAAACATTAGACATGATTGGACTAGTTAAGAACATAAATTATAATTAATATAGTGATTAAAAAATTAAATTTTGTCACTAAACGCATTATATACATGCACGTAGACAATTAAAAAAAGTAATTATTTTTATAATAATAGCCATGCATGCATATATAATACAAAGATGAAAATTAGGAATAAATAATCTTTGCTAATGGCACAAAAATAAATGGAAGGTTCAAAACTTCAAATTTGTCATTATTATGTAATTATGTAAAATAAAAATATCTTGTAATAACTATAATTAAATTTGGAATTTGAATTCTAATTAGCACATCAAATCAAGTTTATTATAAAATGAATTGATTTAGTATAAATACAAGATATGAATAAGTATACATTTACATAATCTAAAATATTGATCATTATCATCGTCGTAGCTCGCTCAATTATCACTATCCATCAGCTCCACACCATGTATCACGACCACAAACCACACATACCATCAACCTCCATCGTAGTTGTATCACAATCAATCATTACCATCAAAGTATATGTGTATTGCTAATAAAAATATTACTCTTAATTAAGTAAAATGATCCTCTTAATTTGGAGATTATCCAAATCAAGCAAAATGGCACACTAGTTTAATTAATTATTTAAATTATTTGGGGTTAGGTACATAATGGACAGATAATGTAGGTTAATTGGCTGGTTAACAAAAAAATAAAAAAGGAAATTATTATAAATAGGATTTTTAAAAAAAAATATGAATAATGTAATAAATATTTTATTGTTTGGCAAAAGATAAGCTCAAAAAAGTGACCTATATAGGGATTTGGGAGGCTTTTTTTTAATAATTAATGGATTTTTTCCACAAATGGAAAAACTTTTGGAAATATTTGGATTTATAGATAAACTCAAAAATATTCTAAATTTGTGTTTAGGTTCATTTTTTAAATTAGTTAGAAATTCAAAATTCAAATTAAATGTTTTCTCTTTATTATAATATGGATAAAGCTAAAAAGTACCCAATTATTCCATTTGGATAAGTAATACAATGCAATAAGAATTTTTTATAAGACCTTTTTACAAAGTTTTGAATTTAAACTTCATTTACTTTAATTTAATACCTATTTTTGGCTATAATAATCCATATTGAATAGATATACTATTCCAACTTCTTATAGAGTGTGTTTGGTATGGAAGAAAAATATTCTTCATCGAAAATATTTATTGAAAAATATATTTTCAAAAAAATAAGTGGATTTTTCTTTCATTTCTTCTCCTAGTCGACAGTAGGTAAGTAAATAGCTATTATTTTAATATTATTTATATATAATTTAGACAAATATTATGAAAGGTGAGAAATAGTGGTAAGGATGTAACGAGGAATGAGGACTATAGGCGTGGAGGTGAATATCAGGTATGTAGAAACGTGAGAAAGATACAAGTCTACAGTAAATATTAAATGTCGCTTTTGTAACTTATTTTCTTTACTTTCGACAAAAAAAAAAACTAGAAAATATTTTTCTCATTTTAAAATTTTAAAAATATTTTTCGTCCTACCAAATACGCCGTAAAGTTCTTTATTTTGACATTTTTCTTCCCTTCATTCCTTTTTACAAAAAGCATAATAGTATCATTATAAAAAAATTATTTAACAATTCACGACACATCTAAGATTGATAACTAAAGCATGAATATAATAATATTAGATAAATTCGTCTGTTTGACATAATTCAACCTCTGAAATTAATTTAAAAGATAAAAATTATATAAAAGATAAATCACTCACTAATATCAAACTACACACATAATATTTACATGAGATTAATATAAATGATAATGTCTTTCATATATAAAGTTAAATTATTTAGTTTGATGTAGATATGATTATGCCTAATGTGATAAGAAAGTATTTCTTTTAATTAATTAAAACAACGCATGCATAATGATGTATTATTCATCAACTAACCATAATTTTCATATTATAATGAAATTAAAATCCCAATATCAAAAATTCAATTGCAATCATTTCATCGAAACTTAATTAATCGTCAAATATTAAGTACTTTCTTCGTCTCAAATTAATTATTTATTATATTTAATTATGAGGAATTATTGGTTATTTTATCATCATTTATATCTTAAGATATAATCTCTCTTCATTAAATATTTTTTCTATTAATTATTTACAAAAATCACGACAGATAATTTGAGACGAAAAAAGTAATTAGTACATTTTACTTTATGTGAAGTTTTTGAAAATTAATTTCCACACATTTGTAGAAAAAGTAAAAGAAACAAAATGGTAGTATATAATATATATATTTATATAATCAATAGAATTGTCAAATTTTACAATGATTATTAGGGGATTATGTTAAGCAAATCTCCATGGTCTTCAAGACTATATTGTATAATCTCTTAGGATAATGACCTATTAAATCTTTCTAATTTTTTTTACCACTAACCCCACCATAGTCAACAAAAGAAAAATTAAAATAACAGCGTAAATATATTCAGATCTTTCTATAACAATCATCTGATATAATAACATATAGTTATAAGTTATAACAATTTTTAGATTTATATTATATTATATTATATTAAATATTTCATATATCATAAAATTTTATTACAATAATTAAAAAAATATTCAAACAAATAATATCGCCGGCGTGGTAATGTGTTTGAATTGAAATTTCAAAGGGACAAGAGATGGTCCCCAAGTTCCAAATCTCTAATTCCAAAGAAGGATTTGGTCTTTTTTAAAAATAATTCTTTTGATTTTGTTTGGGAAGGTTTTTTCAAATCGAAAGATCCTTGCAAGATATTGTGGGTCACTTATGCTTATTTCTTAAGAAAAAAAAAAATTGATTTTTTTTATTCGCGCTCGATATTTATATTAAATCAAGTAAATAATTTAAATCATTAAAAATATAGAATTAGAACTTATATGATTTTTTATTGTTAAGCGATGTGTATGTGTGTGTATATATATATATATATATATATACTAGTTTTGTTGTATGCGCTTTGTGCGTGAGCAAAGAGTGTACCTCATCTGGTAACAAACATTACATAGAAAAATTAAAGTTAATTATGAACTTATGAAAAGATAAAATAATTCACTACAAAAGTAATTTTGCTAAATTATTTATTTATAAAAAGGATGTACCTTACTATATAGTGTCGTATCCGATAACTGGCCTAAAAAATATAATTAAATAAGAATTTAAAGAAAAATGGTGAAAAGACGATTTTGTCTAAAGAGCAGTCATTTAATGAAGGACAAAAAGTTCAAACAACATTTTCAAGGGTCTTCACACTTTTAATATAGTATAGATATAGATGATAGTGAGCTAATATTAATTATAACAGAAACAGACTCTCTATCTTTATGAGATAGTGATAAAGTTTGCGTATATTTTGTCATTTTCGGACTCCACTAATGAGGTCTACTGGATATATTGTTATTGTTATTGTTATTGTTATAGTGAGTTGATATTAGTTTGATGTAAATATCGTGTATCGATAAACATTTATTCAACATTTTAATTATGACGCTGAAGTGTCCATATCTCACTTATTTTCAAAACTTACTCAAGATTTTTACCCTTTCATTGTGGGGTTGTGGTGTGTGTAAGTTTTTATTATTGTCTTATTTTGACATGGTACGTAGCTACGACGGAACTAGAATTTTTGTTAAGGAGATTTAAAATTTTAAGAAGTAGATACACGAATTAAGCAAAGGAGGTTCAACATATATTATATATACATAAAAAATTACTTTTATCATATATAAATAGAATAATTTTTCGTCGACGAGGGTTCAGATGAACCTCCTAATTCCAATGTGACTATGTACCAGTGTTAGAGAGGAATTAAAAAAATATATTCAAATTTGATACATTTATATACTCTCGTCGTTTTACATTAGTTGGCATGTTTCATTTATTGAGAGTTAAATTATATTATGAATTGATTTTCATCATGACACGAGAAAAGTTGTAAGTTGCGGTATTTCTTGTATAATTTTCTGATTTTTAATTATAAAATATTGATCAATTGATATTACAATATGATTTGACGTAAACATTCATCATGAGTAAACGAACGTTCCGTTACTAGTTAGAGTTATATAAGTTAAAATAATATAAAAAAGTAGTTCGTACTATATAATATAAAAAAATATATTTATTTTTCTGAACAAAAACTTTATACTCGTACAAACATACCCTTAATTATTCTTCGTACTGTTGGGCCACAACATCTACTCAAGTTTTTCTTATTATTTTAGAAATTAAAAAATTTCTATAAAATATTTTCTTGTTATTTTTATGTCATCACAAATTTAAAATCAAATTAAAAGCAAAAACAAATATTATTTTTTCCATATTTTTGATAAAATCTTCTCATAAAAGTACCTTAAGTACAATATTTTCAATGATATTAGTAGACGTTATCCTAATTAGTACCCTTTTTCGATGATATTCTGCTTATGAGTTTTTGAGACGAGAGTTTCCAGGTAACAACCTCTCTATACCTTCGAGGTAGTGGTAAGAATTGTGTACATTCTACGCTCCCCAGACTCTACTTCTGAGATTTCGCTAGGTTTTTTGTTGTTGTTATTGTTATCGTTATTTCATAGAGGAATTATTATCTCAACAAATGTAATCAACACGTTTGAATTTTTTTTCTTCATATTTATGAATCTTTTAAAAATATACATGTTATACACAACTTTGATAGTCTTCCTGAAACAATATCTCTATTTCTATGAGGCAGTGATAAAATCTGCGTATATTTTACCCTCTCCAGACCCTACTTGTGGAATTCCACTAGATATGTTATTGTTGTTGTCGTCGTTGTAAGTTAGACACAACCTATTTAATCTAATTCTTTCAAATTAAATAAATATGCATTTTTTTGTTGTTGTTGTATTTGTTTAAAATAATTAATTAGGTTAAGTATATTAAGTTAGGTTGTTTGGAGCTAGCACCTTATGCTTTATAGGTGGTACCCCACTTAATAATAATACACTATTTTTGCATGTGTGACTGTCCCAAAAATAATCCTTTGGGATGCTGTTTCTATCAAAAAAAAAAAAAAACTTTGGATTCACATGTGTATGAATTATTAACTAATTAAATTGACTAAATAAATATATTTTTTGTAAAGTCTTTCATATTATTATTTAAATAAAATGGGAATCATAAGAAGTCAAATAATATTTTAGAAGTCAAATATGAGAAATATTTTTTTTTTGTATTTTTAAGTTTGATTTTGGCATGGAAATAACTTTCATGCATAGTAATCTCCTCATGGAAAATTATACAAGCATGTGAGTCAAAACTTTTAAAAAGATAAATCGAATAAAAACGTCATGATATTATATAAAAGAAGATCTAAGAGGAATCGTATTTTAAAAAAGCTCTTTCAAATCGATCACATTTTCTTGATCTTATCCTTTGGCTTCCAATTTAATTGATCGATCTTGAGTTTTCAAACACGTCAGATTTCTGCTCGATTCTTTTAACTTCTATACATTGGAAAAAAATATCCTTCATGTTTATCTAGATATTATTCCTTCTTGATCTAATTTTGTTGATGAGTGAATTGTTGGACCTAACATGATAAGACATGTTATGGATTTTAAAAAATATTGGCATGAAAAACATGTTTAGTTTAGGTGGGCTCATGGTGGTTTTGGGGGAGGGGGGGGGATAGGTCGGAAAAGAAAAAAACTTACTTACACCCGATATTTATAATAAAGTGCAATGGATGATAATATGTGTATGTGGTAACTATCAATTTGTTTGTTCTCGCGTGACATTTTCAAAAATTTTATCTTTTGGGAATCTAAATCTTTTGAAAATCTCTTAGTAGATTTGAGAAACTCTATGTATCTTTCTCAAAATGAAAATCTCTAATTACCTTCTTGAAGACATTATTTTTCGAATTTAAGTCATATACATTGGCAGTATAAAGAATTTTTATATCATTATGTCAATTTTATACGTTTTAGCGAGTAATATATATATATTTTTTATCTTATTGTGATCTTTAACGTTTTACCCTTCGACATTTTAAGTGAAAAATAAGTGGACGAAAATATTACTAATATATTGAAATAGGGGAGAATTATACAAATTGGACTTACAATGAAAAATATTTACCCAAATTAGATCCAATTCAATATATTCATATTTATTGGACCCATGACCCAAATATTTTACCCAATTGTCCTCTTGTTCTATTCACGTGACCAACACCCCTATTTCTTTGATACTATCGGAGTAAAATATACTCTAATGACACTCAAAGAGTAATTGAGTAGTGTTTTCACCGAAGCACTACTTCTTTCACTTTGATACCATCAAAGTACATATATACTTTGATGGTATTTAGCAGTAATTTAGTAATGTTTTCGCTGAAACATTGTCTTTTCCTTCTTGATACCATCAGAATATATATATACATTATGATATCAAACGTGCATTAATAATTAAAAATAGGAGTGTACGAAAGTAATAGTCACTTGTAAATAGTTTCTCTTTTTAGAGTACAATTGTTCTTTTCCCTTGAAATAACCTCTCTTTTTTTGTGTGTGTGTGTGTTTTGTTGGGTGTTTGTTAAACTTCAAGCTATTTGGGCCTATGATGCTTGGAGATCCAATAAGATGGGGGTTGGGCTTGCTTTGATGAAGCCCATATCTTGAATTGAGAATGGGCTTTCATGGAGATCCAATAAGACAGTGAGTTGGGCCAAGAGAATGAATATGGGTTCTTGGTGCTCATAAGGTAGCGTTTTCGATCCGATTTTGAAAATTAATCGTTAAATATTTATTTGATCATAAAATTTGATAAACTGATTTTAAGAAAGTTTCAAGTGCTCAAAATGAGTCAATTTGTAGAACTTTCACTCACATTTTTTTTTAAAAAAATTCAAGTAAAATGCATGTTCAGATACAGCTTCAAAAATTCAAAATTTATGACCTAACGAGAACTAGGTTTTGAAACTTTCTATCCTTATGGTATTTCTTTCACTCCTTTTTCTCTCCATATAGATTTTTTTTCCCACCCATTGTTACTCACATTGAAACTCGATTAAATCTAAATTTACTAGATTTTTACATTGACTTTGCCATATATTTTTTGATAGGTAGCTTTATTGTTATTGTTATCATATATAAAATAATCCTAATAGAATTGAAGAAAATATAAAGTACACTAATAAAATTTATAATTATGAAATATGAAATTAGGTTACCACACAAATGTGAGTAAATATAGTAAATTTTTCCTTTCCATTGTTTTTCTATTGAATCGCGAAGTAACTTTTAATCGTGATGATTTTTATAGCGTAATTTATGGAGAAATTTTTAATATTTATATCAAGCTAATTATATATAGTAAATGTAACAAAACTCTTTTTCACAACAAATATTTTTTTTATTTTTTTTCCAACATTTTTTTCTCCATTTTCCCTTCAATTTATGGTCATAATAAAAGTGTCTTTGACATATTTCATAGATCAACTTTCCCTTTTCTCCCCATTTAAAAATTGGTAATTTTTAAGAGACTATTTATCAACAATTTTCTTATTTCACTTTTGCTTCATTGGGAGGGAAGTAATTTGAGATTTTAGGTAATTTTTTATATTCACTCATTTTTTTTCATTTTAATTTGTTTGTTTGATCTTGATTTGACTTGAAATTTAAGAAAGTAAACAAGATTTTTGATCTTGTGTTATTAAATTAAAATATATAAAATGTAAGAAAATATTTTTTAGTCTTGTCGTTTAACCATGTTATGTTATGAAGGACACGATCACCTTAGATATGAGGTTATGAATGACAAGTTAAAGTAGATGAATAGTTCATAATTTAGAGTTTGTCTCACTAATCTTTCATGCTAGTAGTTGTAGCATTACTCCGTAACTTTGAGAGTTTTTTTTTTCCCAGCAATAAAGGTGAACTATTGCCATACCAATCAAATAAATTATTATATCGCAAAGAGTATCTCCGTCCTAGTTACTAACACGTTGGTACCAGTACATTAGATCTCATCTTCTATTAATTACAAATTCTTTGAATGAAACCTATACATTTACTCCTGCATTTCTTTTCCTTCAGTTCCATAGCTCGTCCTTTGATTATATGTTTTACTTGTTGAATTCCCATCTTCTCATCAATCCATGC
>JBCEWC010003562.1:0-29873 GCA_038996855.1 Solanum aculeatissimum
CGAAAGGATGGACAATCATCTCATCCAACTTGGCTTTAGTAGAAGTCAAAGTGAAGCTACCTTGTATGTGAAAGTCACAGATGGTGAGTCCTTAATTGTCTCAATTTATGTGGATGGCATTCTTGTTACAGGAAGCAAAATAGAATCAATCCAAAGGTTCAAGTATGAAATGGAGAAAGTCTTTTAAATGACTGATCTTGGGGTCATGAAATACTTCCTTGGCTTGGAAGTCTTCCAGTCCAGTGATGGAATATTTATATGCCAGCAGAAATACATTTCAGATATTCTAAATAGGTTCAAAATGCAAGACTGCAAACCTATAAGTACTCCAATATCTACTGGTGTGAAGCTTTCCAAGGATGAGGATTCTGAAAAAGTGGATGACAGTATGTATAGAAGCTTTATTGGAAGCCTTCTATATCTAACCACAAGCAGACCCGACATTCTGTTTGCTGTAAGTTTTCTCTCTAGGTTCATGCATTCTCCTAGAAACACACACTTCGCAGCGGCTAAAAGAGTGTTAAGGCATATTAAAGGAACCGGTAAGTTTGAAATTCTTTTTTCAACATCTATTGAAGTGACTATGAATCTGTTCGGTTACTCTGTCAGCGATTGGGGTGGAGGCATTGATGATTCCAAAAGCACTTCTAGATATCTATTTTGTTTGGGGCCAAGTTGTTTTAGTTGGATCTCTAGGAAATAAGAAACTACAGCTCAATTAACAACAAAGCTGAGTACATAACACTGCATCTGCTATAAACCAAGCCATCTGGCTAAGGAAGATGTTAAAGGATTTGGGCCATGAACAAACTGAAGCTACCAAGATCATGTGTGACAACAATTCAATGATTTCAATCTTAAAAAACCCAGTGTTTCATGGTCGAACTAAGCACATCTAGATGAAGTATCATTTTATTAGAGAAGTCCAACAGTCTAATGAAGTGTTGCTTGTTCATTGCTCATTCGAGAACCAGCTAGCTGACATTTTCACTAAGTATGCCAAAGGAAAGGTTTAAAGATCTGAGGCAAAGAATTGGTGTTCGTCAAGAAAATGCCAAGGAGTGTTAGCCAATTGACATATCTTAACTTCCAACTTAGAGTTTTTTTACTGTGTTTTTAGTGTACAACTTTCCTATTTTCTAGCAAAAGACTTAACTTCCAACTTAGAGTTTTTTTACTGTGTTTTTAGTGTACAACTTTCCTATTTTCTAGCAAAAGACTTAACTTCCAACTTAGAGTTTTTTTACTGTGTTTTTAGTGTACAACTTTCCTATTTTCTAGCAAAAGACTTAGTCAAAGTTAGTTGCTTATTTTTTGAATTAGTGGCCCTTTATGGCTGATTAGTGGAACATTTTCCTATTCAGTTTTTATCCACTTTGTAAGTGGCTAATAGATAGGAAATAATTATGTTTTTCTTGTATAAATTCATATGCTCTCCATGTTAATGTTATGCTAGAATTTTAACCTCTTCTTTGTGTATTTTATACTTAGTTCAATTTCAAGAGTACTTAGTGCTCTAACATGAACATCATCAAGGCCACGAGAAGTATCCTCGATATGGCCATTAAAATCTTCCCCAATGAAAAATCTTCTCAATCTTCTTTATACCTCTTACAAACTCATTTAAATCCTCCCAAGATAGATTTTTGGCTTGCTCATCCAGGCCCACCAAAGGACCATAAGCACTAATAATGTTCACAATAAGCCCAACAATGACTAACTTAATCGTTATCAACCTATCACTAATCCTTCTAACCTCCACTACTTACTTCCTAAGGTCATCATCTACTAAAATACCTACACCATTTCTATCTCTTGAGCCACCTAAGTACCATTTCTTAAACCTGTCCACATCCCGTGCCTTGGTATCTACCAATTGAGTTTTTTCTATGCACTTCATATTAATCTTCCTCCTTTTGAGAATCTTTACTAACTCTGTGAGCTTTTCTGTCAGCAATCCTATATTACGTGACCCTACTCTCAACTTATAAGGACTTATAACCCCTATATCTCACAGGAGCTACATTAAAGTAGAAAAACCTATGATTATGGAGGTACTTAAAAAGGATATCAGAAACTACTAGTTAAGAATTTTAGAACTTCCTAGTAGAAGATTACAACAAGAAAGCAAGATAGATAGAAAATAAAGGCATTCCCAATCAACTTAGAAAGATGGCAAAACTATAACCGAAACATAATACAATTTTCAATCCCTAAAAATCTTGCCTTACATGTAAAGAGGGAAGAGGCAGAACTTGGAGTACTAGATACTGCTTGAAAAATGAAATTTGGGAAGATGCAACTTGGCTCATCATCGGCTGAGCTGTAGTGGCCCCGGAGCCGAAGACTGTGTGCTCCCATAGCTACTGCAAAAATTTTCACTAACAACTGTGAAGAGGTCGTTTCATAGACCAAACCAATAAAGCCCAAGAGTTCATCCGCTTTTGTAGTCCTACAACGAAGATTGGTGCCTTTGCGAAGTGGCCAGAGATTATATCAAAGGTGTCGAAGATGAGATCGGTGTGAGAGAGAAGTTGGCGGAGAGAGGTGTCGCCGGAAATTAGATCGAAGCCGTCAGAGATGAGATAAGCGCGAGAGAGAAGTTGCCAAGGAAAGATGTCACTGGAAATTAGATCGAAGTCGCTGGAGACGAGTTTGACATGCCAGATATTTCATCGGAATAGTCTTGGAGTATTAATCTAGTGTTTCGAGAGATTTCCTTGGAAGACTATAGTGAAATTAAAAACTTGCAAATGATTCAAAGAAAATTTGAAGAATATATTAAATAGAAAAAAATTTGAATAATATATTTTTGTAATTTTTCTTTTTCCTCATAAATAAAAAAATAACAATATTATTTAAAAATATGACTATTTTTCTGTTTTCAATTTTCTCAAGTAAAATTTTCTAAAAGAAAATAAAAGTGGAAAAATCAACTTTAGATGGAAAGGAAAATATTTAATGCTATAAAGGTGTAAAAAATAGGAAGGTTCAAATATCACGTGTCTACGTCTAGATCCTTATAAATTTTTACTTCATCTAATTTTGGAAAATTCTTTAATACATTTGGCACTAATAATTTTAATCTATTTTCTTAAAGAATTTTCAAATGCAATGTAAAAAGAATATCATTAAATTTAATTGCTTAATTTGATGTCTAAAATTTAAATAATGATAAAATAAGTATTAGAGCACATGATAATTAATGTAATTTCATAACTTTGATTATAACATCTGGACTCAATTTCTCGAGTCATGATAACATCTAGCATAACCCACTAGTAGGTAAGCCAACCCCTAATCCAGAACTGCTGGTAATGGGTTTAAGGCTAGAACTACACAAAAACAGAAGAGTTTAAGGGCCAACAAAGGAAATAAACAAAACAAACTAAAATATACACGATAAAAATTGATCCTTCCCAGAACCAAGAAGTCACAGGTACAAAGCTACTACAAAAAAGATACAAGTCATAAAAGTGGGCCAAAATATAAATACATTAGGCTAGTCACAAAATAACAAAAGCTGGGCCACAAAATTCTAAAGGAGACGACAGTGATCCAAAATGCCAAGTGCTCATCCTTGCCTCCGAATGTGACTGCTAATAGGCTCGATAGATCAGTATTGGTAACTAGTGGTGGGATCTGCATCATAAAAGCTAATGCAGAGTACAATGTTAGTACCAAGACAATAAGTACGCATCGTAGGTCAATTGAGCAGGAAAAGTAAAGACAATATGAAAAGAAGGAATAAATCAAAACATGGGGTAATATAAAAAATATAAGGTAAAATAAGTAAGTAAGTGCACATAAGAGTAGAAAGAACAAAGCTACAGAAAACTACGACTAACTACACCTAATTAGGCCCCATAAGCCTAGAAGGCACACTCATGCACATTTAAAGAAAAAACCCAAACAGACCCCCATAAGTCCGTCGAGTACACATAATAGCTAAAATTACCAAAGTTTTCTTTTATTTAATATATTCTTTAAATTTTCTTCGAATCATTTACAAGTTTTTAATTTCACTGTACTCTTCCAAGGAAATCTCTCGAAAGACTAGATTAATACTCCAAGAATATAGCGACGAATTCTTTCGTGTGCCGATCTCATCTCCGGCGATTTCGATCTAATTTCAAGCGACATCTTTGCTTGGCGACTTTTCTCTCACACCGATCTCATATCCAGCAGCTTCAATCTGGTTTTTGGTACCACCTTTCTCTGATGACTTCTCTCTCAGACTGATCTCATCTCTAGCTCCTTTGATCTAATCTATGGCCACTTCGCAAAGGCACCAATCCTCATTGCATGGCTCCAGAAGCGGACGAACTCTAGGGATTTCTTGTTTTGGTCTATGAAACGACCTCTTCACAGTTGTTAGCGACAAAATTTGTAGTAGCTATGAGAACACACAGTGTTTGACTCCGAGGCCAACACAACTCAGCCGAAGATGAAACAAGTTGCGCCTTCCAAAATTCCATTTTTCAAGCAACAACCAGTACTCTAGGTTATGCCTCTTCCCTCTTTACATGCTAAGAAAGAGTTTTGGGGCTTGAAAATTGTATTGTGTTTCTGTTATAGTTCTGCCATCATTCTAAGTTGATTGTGAATGTCTTTGTTTTCTACCTATCTTGCTTTTTTGCCGTAATCATCTACTAGGAAGTTCTGAAATTCTTAACTAGTAGTTGCTGATTTCCTTTTTAAGTATGTCCATAATCACAGGTTTTTCTACTTTAGTGTAGCTCCTGTTCATATTCTTGTTTTTTCTGGACTATAGTACAATCCAAACTAATACCAACAATTTAGGCTCAATTTTTGCAAGCTCGCCCATTAAATACAGGCTAAAAGAGTGATTTTGAATATGGGTAATATTTGGGCTAATACCCATATTTAACCCATTAAAATATGGGTATTTTTGGGTAAATTATGGGTAAAATATAAGTTTGGGGTAAAGGGGAATAGAAGATCGGCTTTCCCATCTCAACTCCAAGCTCTAGAAGTGATTCTTCAGCATCTTCCTCATCTTCCCTCTTTTTCTTTGTTTAACATTTTAAAGCTTGGGTTTGTGATTAACTCCCCTGAAATCTTCGTCCTAATTTTAAAATTTTTCTTGATAACCATTGTAAATATATGTTATATACAGTATGCATATTTACATATTTACAGAATATTAGATTTCATATTTTTGGCTTGTCATTTGTACATAGATTTGTTTTTTTAGGGAAAGATGTCTACAGAGGCTATTGAGCTCTATGAAGAATCTTGTGAGATTAGTTCGTCGATCCCTAGATAATATCAAAAAAATACTTCTCGTGTTTGGAAAAGTTTTACAAAATTGCCTCGTACTACAAGTAATGAAAGGTTAAAAGCTCAATGTAATTTCTGTAAGATGTTTTTGTAGCCGATTCTATTTCCGGAACTTCAAATTTGAAACGGCATATCAGTTTACAATTAGACAAAACACAAGAGCACTGGGCTGGGCCAATTGATCAAGCAATTTATCATGAAAAGGTGTCTGTGGCTATTCTGAAGCATAATTATCCTTTTAGCTTTGCCGAACATCAAGGAAATAGGGATATCCATTTGTACTTGAATCCAACTGTAAATACTATTTCAAGAAATACTGCCAAGTCTGATATTTTGAAGATGTTTGATAGGGAAAAAGAACATCTAACGATTGAGCTTGCAGTGATTCCATGTAGAGTTTGTTTGACTTCGAACATGTGGACTTCTTTAGCATCAAATGGATATATGTGTTTAACTG
Organism: Solanum aculeatissimum; assembly: GCA_038996855.1. NCBI lineage: Eukaryota > Viridiplantae > Streptophyta > Magnoliopsida > Solanales > Solanaceae > Solanum > Solanum aculeatissimum. The sequence continues at coordinate 5,762 of JBCEWC010003562.1, forward strand.
CTCATTATGTTGATTTGAATTGGACTTTTCAAAAAAGTGTGTTGATTTTTTTGCCATGTACCCCCTCTAAACTCTGGTGCCATTTTGGGTCCTTTACTAATTGTGTTTATTAACGAATAGGGTATTGAAAAAAAGATATCCAGTCTTACTTTGGATAACGGTACTTGTAACAAGGGCGTGGTAGATAATTTAAAAGAACATGTCTTTGATGCAAGCACTTGTTTGTGATAGAAAGTTTTTTCATGTTCATTAGGGAAATCACATCTTGAATTTAATTGTGAAAGCGGGTTAAGAGAAAGTTGATGCAGTTATTGTAAAAAAAGGCATTGTTGGGTTTCATTATGAGTAAAAAAGTCATAGAATTGGATCCTTCAATGATAAAAGCTATTAAAGACTTTCCTCCTCCAAAAAAATCAAAATGATGTAATGAGTTTTCTTTGCCATCTCAATTACATAAGTCGATTTATTGTTCAATCAACTGTAATTTGTGAGCCAATCATTAGGTTGCTAAAGAAAGATGTTGTTACCAAATGGATGGAAGATTGCTAGCAAGCTTTTGATAGAATCACAGAGTATTTGTCCGGTCCACCTGTTTTGGTGCCTCTGAACATAAAAGATCATTGTTGCTATACTTGCTCATGTCAGAAAATGAATTTGAATGCATGTTAGGAAAACATGATAAAATTGGAAATAAGGAGTAGGCTATATATTACTTGAGCAAAAAGTTCACAGCTTATGAAGCTCGATACACTTTATTGGAAAGCACTTGTTGTGCCTTGACTTGGGTTGCACCAAAATTAAGACACTACTTGTGTGCATACACCACTTTTCCTGTCTCTAGGATGAACCCACTTAAGTATATCTTTTAGAAGCCTATGCCTACTTGAAAGCTGGAAAAGTGGAAAATTTTTGTAAGTAAATTTAACATTGTATATATAAAGGCCATCAAAGGACAAATGCTAGCTGATTATCTTGTTGATAGCCCTGTGGATGAAGAGAATAAGCCTCTTAAAACTTACTTTCCAAATGAAAAGTTTTGTTTACTTGAGAGGATATTTCAGAGGAATATCCAAGGTGGAGAATGTTTTTAGATGGTGCTGCAAACTAGAGGATTGGCGCTGGGGTGGTTCTAGTCTTAGAATCAGGTCAACATTATTCGATCTCAGCAAAGTTCAGGTTCTTATGCACTAATAATATGGCAAAATATGAGGCTTGAATTCATAGACTTAGAATATGAACATATATGAATTTTTAGTCCTAGATGACTAAGACTTATCGATTCATCAAGTACAAGGAGAAGAAAGTACCAAGAATGTGAAGATAATCCCATATTTGCAACACATGAAGGAATTGTGTAAAATATTTGTCAAGATAGAGTTCAAACATATTCCTGGAGCTCAAAAGGAGTTTGTAGACACTTTGGTGACCTTGGCCTCTATGACTCAACATCCAGACAAAAAATACATAGATCCGATCGAGGTCCATATACAAGATCAATCAACCTGTTATTTTCATGTAGATAAATAACTAGATGAAGAGCCTTGGTACTATGATATAAATAGGTATCTCAAGGAAGGAGACTATCCAGAAGAGATAAGCAATTTTGAGAACACTTCAGAGACTCGCCAATCACTTTTTTCTAAGTGGAGAAATAGGACTCCAGATTTGAGATTATTATGATGTGTTGACTCTCAAGAGACAAGTTAATTTAGTGAAGAAATACATGGGGTTACATGTGGGCCACACATGAATGATTTTACTTTGGCAAAGAAGATTTCATGAGCAAGATATTTTTGGATGGTCATAGAAATAGACTACATTTTTTTTGTGAGAAAATGTCATCAATGTCAAATTCATGGTGATTTGATTTGTGTTCCACTAAATGAGCTCAACGTGATGAGTTCTCCTTGGTCATTTATAGCTTAGGGCATGGATGTCATTGTCCTATTGAGCCAACCACATCAAATGGACATAGGTTCATTTTAGTAGCTATTGATTACTTCACAAAACGGGTAGAATCATCTTCATATAAGTCTGTGACAAAGAAGATGCTGAAAGATTTTGTCCATAATAACATCATTTGTAGATTTGAAATTCCTGAATTAATTATAATAGACAATGGAACTAATCTCAATAGTGGCCTAATGCATGAAATATTTGAGAAGTTTAATATTATTCATCACAATTTCTATCCTTATCATCCTCAAATGAGTAGAGCAGTTGAGGCAGCCAACAAAAACATCAAAAGAATTTTGCTGAAGATGATTGATAATTACAAACACTAGCACGAGAATTTACCATTTTCCCTCCTTCGATATCTCACCATAATTAGGACTTCATGTGTGGCAACGACCTATTTTTTTGTTTATGGAACTGAAGCAGTACTACCAATGGAAGTTGAGGTACAATCTCTTCGAATTATCTAAGAAGCTGAGTTGAGTGGGGTTAAATGGATACAAAGTAGATGTGAACAGTTGATGCTCATAAATGAAAAGATAATGAATGCAATTTTTCACAGACAACTTTATCAACATAGGATGGACAAAGCTTTCAATAAATCGGTGAAATTGAGGCAGTTCAAACCGGAGCAATTGGTGTTGAAGCTGATATTCCCGCACTAAGATGAAGCTAAGGGGAAGTTTGCGCCTAATTGGCAAGGGCCTTACGTGGTTCACCGAGTATTGATAAGAGGATCATTGATTCTAGCAGAAATGGATGGTAAAATATGGACAAAAGCCATTATTGCTAATGCGGTTAAGAGATCTATGTAGAAGTTTTTTTAATCTTATTTTTATATAATGTTATTTATTATGTATTGAAAACTACGTACTAACTTTATTCCCTTGGCGAAATACGTAGGAAACCCATATCGAGTTTGGTCTCTTAGTAGTAATTTTGCAAAAAATTCATTTATGTGTATTATGAACTACGCTTGGCCTAATTCTCTCAGTGGGATACGTAGGCGGTTTATATCGGCTTCAGTCACATTTTTAAAAAGAATTACTCTTTTTATTCTTGTATGTAAGGAACTACATATGACTTGATTCCTTTTGGATATGTAGGCAACCCATGAAAGGTTCGGTCACTTCTTTTCAAATTTTTGGAAAACGTATTCAAATTATGCTTGATAGGATGATAAGAAACCTATATAGGGCTTGGTCTCATCATAATGGAATACCAGTATGTCTCTTTTACCAAAACTGGTATAGTTTTAAGGACATTATTGCAAGAAGACATCAAGAGAATTGAAAGCATATATGATCAGTCGAATCATCAAGACATGTCACAGTCTAAAGTTTTGCACTAATATACACATTTATTTTATCTTAGTCCTAAATGTACAATTTTCAACTAATATTTTTGTTATTTATTATCCAAGATTTAAAATAGATAGAGATTACAAGTCAAAAATAAAGTTTGAAGAAAGAAGTTTGAAAAGCCAGAGCTCCAAAGTCGGTGGAAATCAACCCTCCCCAAAACATATAATTCTTCTTTGAGCGCAGGTCTGTCAGAATTAGCCGAAAATAAAAAATAATTGATGCTTACAACCTTAAAAGGACTATCGACTGAGTTATTTGAATTACTTATAAATTTATGATCTGAAATTTATAAGTGATGTTTTTCAAACATTTTAAATATATTGATGCACAAATATTCTCAAATGCACTTGACATTCAGTTGCTCTGTATTAGTATTTTTCGCATTACAGAAATGCTTTAAATATTTTCAAAGGCATTGCACAAATGCTTTCTATATTTTAAAAGGGAAAAAATCCCTATACATTTTAAGAAGCAAAATTATAGGAATATGCAACAAACTTTAATTACAACCAAGTGTCAACATTTTTTTTAAACAAAACTATACCTACATGGGGAATAAAAAAAAGGGATGTTGAGTTTTTCTTTAATGCTGACTGAATGCGTTTATTGGACTTTTACTTTAATGTACTGTTGACACAGAACAGAGCAAAAAAAAGGATTAATTAATGTTAACTCAAAATATTTATTGACCATTTTTATTAATAAATATTAATTACTATTAACACTAACAAAATTAACTAAATTTCTTCATATAAATACCAAGTAAGACCGAAGTAATATCAATTAGTACCAAAATAATACCAACTAATTAAATCACATCATAAAAATACCAAAAAATAACAAACCAAATAAATCACACCAAACAAACCACTAAAAAAATAACCAACACAATACCATCACCATTAATTCACTAAAACAATACTAACTATCTTGGTTCTTAGAAATTAAATACTATTAACACCAACATACCAATTCTAACAAATATAACAAGAATATTTCATCCAAGTACAAATAAATTACAAAACATAATAATTCAAAATAGAAAGCAAGTAACTAAATTTCACCATATAAATAATAAAAAATACCAAACAAATTAATCCACTCAACAACTAAGAAATAAATAATTGTTCATTAATATTTTTATTTTTTGTTTACACGAAACAAACAAAAAATAATTAATAAATGCATTGAGTCAGCATGACAAGACCACAAATATTATTAATAGTAACTAATAATTGTTAATAACGATGGTCAATAAATATTTTGAGTCAGCATGACAAGACCATAAATAATGTATAGGGATGTAAATAAAAAGCTTTAACCTATAAATATTTTTGAGAGTTGACATAATTCGCAGTATAAACTCTGAAAGTGTATATTCTTGCAATTTTTTCTTTTAAAAGGCACTATATGAATGCTTTCAGATATTCTTTAATTGCACTGTGCAAATATTTTCTAATATATTTAAATGCACCGCACAAATGTTTTCTCGCATATTCAAGTGCACTGCACAAATGCTTTTTCAAATATTTTAAAATGCATCCATATGTCTTTGAATTGCATTCTAATGCATAACACAAACACATTAAATACAGTTGCTTTAGATAACTGCACAAATTATTTCAAACATGTTCAAATGTAATACACAAATACTTTCAAGCTTATTCAAATGCACTACACAAATGCTTTTAGATGTTTTAAATGACATTCCACATGGCTTTAAATTGATTTCTAATGCATTGAAAAAATGCTTTAAATACATTGCACGATCGCTTTTAGATAATTGCACCAATGCTTTCAAACATATTGCACAAAAGCTTGCTAGAATGCATTATTTTTAAGATATCATTTTACAAATCATTGACTTAAAAGTAACATCTTTATAAATCATTTGACTAAAAGACTCATCTTCATAAATAATTTGGTTTAAGGCCTCGTACCATTAATAATCCTTGAAAATCACGATTTTCATGGATCATCGGTCTTAAATTCCATTTTCATAAGCTTTGTTAAAGATTTCATCTCATTAAATCATTTAAGCTTGCAAGACTGCATTTTTATAGTTTCACACCTAAGAGGTGTCATTTTGCATGAGTTTATTGTACATCACTTTTTATTTAATACTTATTTACTACTCCCTTTGTTCCATTTTATGTGTCACCTTTTTATTTTTGTGTGTCCCAAAAAGAATGTCACCTTACTCTAATTGGAAATAATTTACCTTTAAAATTTCTTTTTTACCATTAATGAAATGATTTTCATCCACACAAATATCTGAGAATGATTTTAAACCACAAGTTTTAAAAGTCTTCCTTTTTTTTAAAATATCGTGTCAAGTCAAAGGGTGCGACATAAAATGGGATGGAGGGAGTAATTGTCTTATCAAGTTTATGTTTTGCAGAAGCCTTAGCACGTGGAACTATTTCTAAATAGTGAATTAGGGAAAATTTGCCGAAGAGGAATATCAAACTCTCTAATGGATGTCAACGAGCTACTCTCGAACTCATTTATGCCTACATCCCTACGAACACATGGTATATAGGTTATTCAAATTCTTCTTTCATAACCACCGGTGCATCTTTACTCAATTAACTTATCTCGTGATCCCTTGAGAATAAATTTGCTAGTATCACTTGAAAGTGCAATGGGGGTGGGGGTGAATTGAATTTTCTTTTCTTTTTACTTAAAACTGTTTCCAGTTAGTCTAACTTAAGTGATAGTTGACTAGAACAGTTAAATCAATATGCAAAAATTTTAAAAGTGTAAAGGAAAATTCAACACTAGATGTTTTTACTGGTTTGGATCCAATGTGAATCCTACGTCCAGTCCCCTTGGGTTGCAAGGAAAATCTCTTCAGGCCTTTTGAATGATTGTGGTTACAATGAGTGAAACTTAAACTACTCTTAATTTTTTTGTTTTCTTTTCTTTTGATACATTCCTTTCTTTCAATTGTTTCTTCTTTTCTCTCTCTTTTTTTTCATAGTAAATCAACTGAATTACAATATTTTTCTAAAGATGAAGAGTTTTTTTAGATGGTCTTGAATGTAGTAGGCTTGTACAAGTTTTGAGATATTCATATGCCTTCTTTTAAATCTGAATAGATGGCATCCCAAGAGATTTAATCCTTGAAAATAGGCAATAAAGATTCTTATTTCCAAGAATAAGGACAAGACTTTGATTTTTGTATATCTTCCTTGATTCTATCTTGAGGCAATTGATTTCTTTCCTGATTTGTTTCGTTCTTGATTGATTTGATTATCTCATCAAATCTTTTCTTGATTGATTTTCTTGATGGATCTGATTTGCATATTTTAGTTTCCTTCCTTTTCAGATCTCCTTCATAGATGTGAGATTTGACCGGTCTAAGATTTTCTCATATATCTTCAACTTCATTCCTTTTTTGAACATCTTGTCCTTGTTCCAAGATATACTCTTGGATTTGCAACGTCCTTCCTTCCTTGAAAGGTTGTCCATGCTTCGGAGTTTGGCCAAGTGATTTATTTTTCTTTTGAATTCTCGCAAACAATCATCATCAAAATTAGAGACATTTTTAGCACTAACAATCTCCCCCTTTTTGATGATGACAATATTATTTTAACATAGTCAACTTCCTTGTTCAATAAGTTGACTGGCGCTCCCCTTGAGTGTGTGATCCTTTAAGAGTTGGCTTTTTACTCCCCCTGATGTGAGACCTCATTTTTCTTGTCTTCCATAATATACATATTGTGACATGTTATATAAGACATATATGACTCTGGATAGAACCTAAGGGCTGCAAATAGGTGGTAATATCAAGGGATTAAAGTCTTAAGTCAAAGGAATCCCCTAAATGCATATTCGGGATTAGAGAGATGGCCCAAGTGGCACCTCACCCTTTTGAGAAGATTTAAATTGAGTTTCACTTTTCGGATAGGACTAAGAGTGCATAATTTAATAATAATAGATTGTCAAGGGGTATTTTGATAGCCCAAAGTTCACATGTTAAGTTTCAGAGTCAAGGAAGTTGCAAGATAAAGTTTGGCCAAAGTTACTGTAAGCTTCTTTAATAAATTCTTCTTAAATTTGGGTCAAATATATCAGGCCATATCTCAGAAAATATAAAGATTTAGAAGGTCCATGACCTATCCAATTTAAGATCTATGAGTCTAGTTTGCAATGCATAATACCGTACATCAATACAACTTCATAAAGAAAAGTTATAAGAGTTTTACCGCGACTGCCCGAGCAGGAAATAGGGTCATGAGCCTGGTCGGGTCAAGCCCAACTATATGTCGGCTATTTTGATGTTTTAAAGCTGAAAATAAATCATTTTCACCCCAAAATAGTAGAGAAGATGAATAGAAAACTCACACCAGGTCCCTAAGTGATTTAGGTCAGTTCTTCACATTTTTACTGTTAAAATTTGCTTGTGTGCCTAGAAATGTGTGCCTTACGTTTTGTGATTATTTTCCCTCTTATTAGTTGTGTTTTGGGATATTTGTGGATTGTTAAAAAGTGGTGTTCTTTCTGGTTATTGTATGTTTGCATCTGGTTTGTTTAGATAATCATTTTGGAGCTCTTTTACGACCATTTTGATGAAGTTCTGAGGACATTTCCTCGCGTAAATGTTATGTGGCAAATCTGGCCATTAATGCTAATTTATGTGCGGTTTATTGGTGTTTGTAGGTCGAATATATATAGTTGTTGTGAAGCTTAAGACATGAGGAACAACTTTCGGGAAGAAACTTCTAGCATTTGGACGTCCGTTGGGAAGGTATGTTAAGGCTAAGCTTCGTCCCTTCTTTTAGCACGAAATCTGAGAAATCCCCAAAACCTCAAATACAATATTTTACTATTCTGTTGCTAGAAAGACCTTCTGTAAAAGACATTGGGATCGTAGATGAATTATCTTCATTATGTTATTAGGTTGGCATTCTATTCATTCGCTCAAATTGGACATTTAATATCTATATATCAATTTATCAGTTTTCTTGACTACCTATCCTTATGTTGAGGTGTTGCTCTTTTTGGTGTGGTATCACTTAAAATAAAGGTAGATTATGAGGGGAATGTAGTATTCATAATCAGTTCTTCTTAAGCCCTTAGAGAGTAGCACGTTGATTTCCAATAATTTCCAGTATAATGCTCCTATTTAAACTACTAAGGCATCAATTCTTTTTAAATACTTTCCTTTACTAATTGACAAGGAACAAAGTATAAGCATTATGTGAAGTATCTTTATGAACATTTTCAAAGTTAAGGCCTTATTCTCCAGAATGTTGAGTTAAGTTGTCAAACGTATTCAAAGGATGTGTAAGACCCCATGGGTCATGTGTATATGCTATGAAAATGATTATGATGTTATGAGAATAAATGTACGAATGAGCAGAGATAGACCAAATTCATATTATGACCTAATATGTGCATTCAATATTCATATCATACATGGTACGTTATGCATGGATTCATGCTATAATCAGAGGTATGGAGCCTATTTCCCCAACTGACTATATATATGTATATTATATAAATGGCCACAGGTTGACAAATATGATGTCGGGTTGCTCCCGGAAAATACTACATTGCTAGCATTTGGTTGGGTATGTCATGAATTTTCATATATATATATATATATATATATATATATATATTCACAACATACGATTACTCGAGCATATCATGCACATTTGATCACTAGGAGACTGAGTGTTAGCTCGGAAGGTTACCTGAGTTTTGGTTATAAGTGGTATCTCTATTACCCTTTTTACTACAGTTATCTATGATTTTAGTTTCTGCCTTACATACCTGTACATATTTATTCGTACTAACATCCCGTTGCCTAGGGACACTGCATTTTATTTCATGCGTGCAGGTTCAGGTAGTGAGTTGGTAAGCTCCACCTCTTCCTGGAGCTTCCACATGATACTTACTTTTTGTTGTACAATTGGGTATAGTCGGGGCCCTATTCTGTCAGTGTTAGTGACACTCTTAGAGGCTATAGTAGACGTGTTATTTTGGGTTGATTCTTTTGTGCCTTCGGGTCTCCAGTCATAGGATTGGCATGTATACATATAACGTGTGACTGTACCTTTGTTGTGGCCTTGTCAGTTAGTTAGTACTTTATCATTTTGGTTTATCTATATTGATGTACATGATTTATTGTTGACCAGGACATGACCCAAATGGTCCAGGTTTAGTTTTTCAATATTTATGCTGCCCAATCTTTTGGCCCCTGGGCTAGTTAGCTAGAATGTTAAGTGGCTTACTCAGCTAATAACGGTATCGAGTTCCAGTTGCACCTCCCCTTCTTTTAGGGCATGAGAAACATAATATCAGACCAGGTTGTGTCCCAAGGAGTCCACAATGCTGTGTCTAGTAGAGTCTTGCTTATGGATGTGTCATGAACCACACTTATAATTAGGAGGCTATGAGGCATTTAGGGATGGTTACAATTCTTTCTCTGAATAGATCGTGCTATAAAGCAAAGGTATTGGAACATGTGAAATCTAAATTGTGCTTTGTGATTTTTGTTAAATAAGATGCCTACGCTCATGAGATGGCATGACATGCGAGTGATATGGATAAGAGAGAAGGTATCGATAATTCATCGCCAGGTCGGGGGATACATTCCCCATAGAGGCACACAAGGAGTCTCAAGTATCCAAAGTACCAAATTCAGCAGGACCTGTTAAAGCCCAAGGACATCCAGTACCCCCTAGACCTACCAGAGATTGGGGAGAAAGGAATGAGGGAGGTAGTTTAGTTACTAACCAGGATGGTTTCTATTTATGAGAGACAACTAGAGGGGAGAACAATCTCCATAAGGGATAAAAAAAAACTCAAAGGTACGAGAGTTTATTCACTTAACCCTTCCAAGATTTAACATGAATCAGTTCCACTAGGGGTCCATGAGACTTTGTAGACCATTTGTATAGAGTAGTGAAAGTGATGCATGCCTCCATTACCGAGGGTGTGGAGCTGGATTCCTTTTGACTACATGATGCTGCCATTTTGTGGTACGAGGCATAGGAGAGATCCAGAGGGCCTGATGCCCTACCAGTAGAATGGGAAGACTTTTGTGAGGAAGTTTTAGATCATTACTTGCCACAATAGGTTCCGGAGACCCATCTTAACCAGTTTATCAATCTAAGGAAGGGGAATATGAATGAAAGGGAGTATAGCCTTAGGTTCAATTCTTTGGCTAGATATGCACCAGATATTATACGTACCATAAGCGCCAAAGTTTATCGTTATGTGAATAGTTTAGGAGATCATTTGATGAGAGACTGCAGGATAACATCTTTACAGGATGGTGTAGATATTTCCCGCATACAAGCTTTTGCTCAGACTATGGAGGACCTTTCTCATCGAATTTGAGATACCCGCAAATATAGGGAGCAGAATATGAGGGCTCGTATTATGGGGTCTTATAGGGAGCCACAAGGTGAATTTAGGCCCTCGTTTTATCAATATCTACCTCGGTCAGTAGGTAATTTACCACCACAGACACAGAGCCAGTAATTTGATCATTATTTTCAGTCTAGATCAGGGTAGAGTTTAGTCCAACCTAAGGTTCGTTAAAATGAGTGTTCTACATAAATGAGACAACCCACTCCTCCATGTACACAACGTGGTCAGCTTCACACTAGTAGTGCAGGGAGGGTTCAGGTACATGTTACCATTGTGGGTAGATGGGATATTTTTTTAGCAAGTGACCCTTAAGTCAGTTCCTATTTGGAATGAATTCCTGATGGTATTCCCTGAAAAGTTTCCAGGGATTCCCCCTGAAAGGATATCAATTTTTCTATAGATTTTCTTCTTGATACGTAGCCTATATCCATTCCCGCCTAAAGGATGGCTCCTACAGAGCTATGGGGATAAAGGAATAATTGAAGAATTTACTCGATAAAAGCTTTATTAGGCCACACATATCTCCTCGGTGTTCTCTAGTGTTTTTTGTTCGAAATAAAGATGGCTCTTTAGAGATATGTATCAATTACAAACAGCTAAATAAAGTCACTATCAAAAATAAGTATCTTTTCTATTGATTGATGACTTGTTTGACCAGTTGCAGAGTGCCAAATGCCTTTCAAAGACTGACTTACGATTCGGGTACCACCAGTTATGAGTCAGGGATGTTGATATTCCAAAGATAATATTTAGGATGAGGTTTGTACATTTTGAGTTCCTTGTCATGTCCTTTGGGCTTACAAATGCCCCAACAACTTTTATGGATCTAATGAATCAGGACTTTAAACCATTCTTAGATGAATTTGTGATCGTATTTATTGACGACATCTTGATATATTCACGGTCAGAAGCTGAGCATATAGACTACTTGTGAGCTATATTACAGACTCTCCAGGACAATAGGTTATATTCTAAATTCTCTAGATATGAATTTTGGTTAACTTCTGTAGCTTTTCTTGGCCATGTTATTATGGGCGATGGTATTAAGGCCGATGTCCAGGAGATTTAAGCAGTAATGGACTAGCCAAGACCCTTGAATCTAACAGAGGTCCATATCATTTTAGGCTTGACAAGATATTATAAGAGGTTTGTTGAGGGGTTCTCCTTTATCTCTATGCCACTGACAAGATTGATGCATAAAGCATCTAAGTTTCAGTGGACTGAAGCATGTGAACAAAGTTTTTAAGAACCAAAGGAGAGGCTTACCACCGCACCTATCTTAGTTCTTCCGGATGGAACCAAAAGTTACAAGATATATTGTGATGCGTAGAGAATTGGCATTGGTTGTGTTCTTATGCACCATGGTTGGGTTATCACATATGCTTCCAGAAAGTTGTGGAAACATGAACAAAACTATCCTACTCATGATCTTGAGCTCGTCATAGTTATTTTGCCTTAAAGATTTGGTGCCATTATCTATACAGGGTTCATATTGATGTTTTTACCTACCAGCAGAGCCTCCAAAATTAACTTAAGTAGAAGGACCTGGACCACGATAAAGAAGGTAGCTAGAAATACTAAAGAATTATGATGTTGAAATTTTATACCATCTCGACAAAGCTAATGTTGTTGTTGATGCACTTAGCGTAAATTCTATGGACAATCTAAGCCATATTGAGGTTAATAAGGCTAAAATGACAAAATACCTATGTCAGCTAGTTAGTTTGAAAATGTGATTGGTAGATGCAGAGGATTGAGGTGTAATCATTCATAATACAATAGAAACTTCCTTTATTACTAAAGTAAAAGAGCGACAATGCGAGGATTCTAAGCTTATGACGCCGAGGGGAGGTATTCCACAACAGCAAATCTCTTTATTTGAACTAATTGGGGATAGAATTCTTATGTACCAAGGTCATTTATGTGTGCCAAACATCAGAGGACTCCATGCCAAGATTCTTTCTGAAGCCCATTATTCTAGATATTCAGCCTACCCTCGAGCGACAAAAAATATATAGGTACCTTTGACAAATCTATTGATGAATGGCAAAAAAAAAAGATATTGCAAAGATGGTAGCCAATTCCCCAATTGTCAACAAGTTAAAGCAGAATAAGAGAGCTGGAGGCATAGCTCAGTATATTGAACATCCTCTGTGGAAATGAGATATGATAAATATGGACTTCATCACTTGTTTACCTCGTACTCCATGCAAGTATGATTCTATTTGGGTAATCATTGATAGGCTGATAAAATTTTCTCATTTCTTTCCACTAACAATGATATATTTGGCAGAGAATTATGCTAGGCTTTACATTCGAGAAATTGTTCACCTTTATGGAGTTCCATTATCTATTATCTCTGATCGAGGGGATCAATTTACAACACATTTTTGGAAGTCTTTTCAGAAGGGTCTGGCCATTCAAGTAAATCTTAACACCGTTTCTCACCAACAATTGATAGGCAAACAGAACGTACCATTCATACCATTGAGGATATGTTAGTTGCCTATGTGCTGGATTGTAAATGAAGTTGGAATGATCATCTACCTCTTATCGAGTTCACCTATAATAACAACTTTCAAGCTAGTATTCAAATGGCACCTTATGAAGCACTATACGGGTGAAGATGTAGGTCGGTGATTGGTTGGTTTGAGATCAGAGAGGCAAAGTTGCTAGGCCCTAATCTAATTAAGCAAGCAATGAAAAAGTGAAACTAATTAGAGACCGATTGTAAATGGCCCAGAGTCGACATAAGTTTTATATGGATGTTCGATGATGAGACTTAGAGTTTGACGTAGAAGATTGGATTTTATTAAAAGTATCACCTATGAAGGGTGTCATGAGGTTAGAAAAGAAAGGGAAGATTAGTCCTAGGTATGTGGGACCATATTAGATTATTTGGAGTTTGGCAAGGTGGCATACGAGCTTGATTTACCTTCAGAATTGGGAGTAGTTCATTCGATGTTTCATGTTTCTATATTGGAGAAGTGCATAGGAGATCCTTTGCATATTACTCACATTGAGGATATCCTTATCACTGAATACATATCTTGTGATGAGGTACCAATGCCTATTTTAGATCGACAAGTGAGAAAGTTTTGAAATAAGAAAGTGGCGTCTGTGAAAGTGTTGTGGCGAGACAATAATAGTGAGGAAATAACTTGGGAAGTCGAAGAGGAAATGATAAAAAGGTACACTTAGCAATTTATCACTTAAGGGGAATAACATTTCAAAATTGGCAGTTGTCTTTTTATAGTAACTTAAATTTCAAAGAATTTTGGAAGTGTAATTTGTATATTTTGTCGCGGAATAGCTATACGAAGCCTAGTAGTTGGAATTTTTGGAAGGCAATTTTTGATTTGCAAGAGTAACAAGTATATCCTCAAAAATTACATTTTGGCAGATAGTAATGCAACCTAAGGGCTTCCTTGAAACATTCACGGATGAATGTTCTTTGGGGGGGGAGACTGTGAGACGCCGTATTTCTCGTCTTACATAATATACATATTGTGGCATGTTGTATAAGGCATATATGACTCTGGATAGAACCTAAGGCTAATAAGGCATCAAATAGGTGGTAATATCAAGGGATTAAATTTTTAAGTCGAAGAATTCCCCTAAATGCATATTCGGTATTAGAGAGATGGCCTAAGTGGCACCTCACCCTTTTCCGAAGATTTAAATTGAGTTTCACTTCTCAGATGGGACTAAGAATGCAAAATTTTGTAATAATAGATTTTTAAGGGGTATTTTAATAGCCCAAAGTTCAGATGTTAAGTTTCAGAGTCAAGAAAGTTTCAAGATAAAGTTTGGCCAAAGTTACTGTAAGCTTCTTCAAGAAATTCTTCTTAAATCTGGGTCAAATGTATCGGATCATAGCTCCCAAAATATAAAAATTTAAAAGGTAAATGACCTATCAAATTGAAGATATATGAGTCTAGTTTGCAATGCATAAAACCGTACATCAATATGACTTTATAATGAAAAGTTATGAGAGTATTACCGTGATTGCCCTAGCAGGAAATCGGGTCATGAGCCGGGTCTAGTCAAGCTCAACTATATGTCGGCTATTTTGATGGTTTAAAGCTTAAAATGAATCATTTTCGTCCCAAAACAGTTGAGAAGCTGAAGAAAAATCTCCCACCAGGTCCCTAAGTGATTTAGGTTTGTTCTTTGTATTTTTATCGCTAAAAGTCGCCCGCGTGCCTAGAAATATGTGCCTTACGCTTTGTGATTGTTTTTCTCTCTTATTAGCTGTGTTTGGGAATATTTTCAAACTGTGAAAAAGTGGTGTTATTGATGTTTATTATATGTTTGCATTTGGTTTGTTTAGATAATCATTTTGGGACTCTTTTACGACCATTTTGATTAAGTTCTATGGACGTTTCCTCGCGTAAATGATATGTGGAAAATCTGGCGATTAATGCTAATTTATGGGCCATTTATATGTGTTTGTAGGCTGCATATATATAGTTGTTGCGAAGCTTAGGACATGAGGAACAACTTTTGTGAACAAACTTTAGGCATTTGGACGTCTATTGGGAAGGTATGTTAAGGCTAAACTCCGTCCCTTCTTTTAGCACGAAATCCAAGAAATCCCCAAAATATCAAATTCAATATTTTACTATTCAGTTGCTAGAAAGACCTTCTGTTAAAGACATTGGGATCATAGCTGAATTATCTTCATTACGTTATTAGGTTGCCTTTCCATTCACTCGCTCAAACTGGACATTCAATATCTATATATCAATTTATTGTTTTTCTTGACTACCTATCTGTATGTTGAGTCATTGCTCTTTTTGGTATGGTGTCACTAATAATAAAGGCAGATTACGAGGGGAATGTAGTATTCATAATCAATCCTTCTTCCATACTAAAACTATAACTGAAGCACTTAGAGAGTAACACGTTGATTTCCAATAATCTCCAGTATAATGCTCTTATTTAAACTACTAAGACATCTAATTCTTTTTAAACACTTTCCTTTACTAATTGACATGGAACAATGTATAAGCATTATGTGAAGCATCTTTATGAACATTTTCAAAGTTAATGCGTCATTCTAAATGTTGAGTTAAGTTGTCAAATGTCATGACCCGTGAGTAGGGTCTAGATGTGACATGGCGAATGAGAACCCGAGAGTCCTCAAACAAGCCATCTTAGCATCCATTTACATATCATTGGTTTAGAAGTGTGTAATTTAAAAAGAAACACATAATTCTAAGGGATTACAGGACTTTGGACTCAAGCTATGGGGATGTCATGGGGAAAGGATTTGCATGAATCAGGTAGCACAAAACAAATACTTTCTAAGAGGCGGATAAGTATAACTCACGCTATGGGGACAAGAAGGGACTTGGGACTTTCCATATAAGCACATTCTCATTAAACATATCATAATTTCATAAGCATAATCATCTCTTCCATACATAGTACATAGACAAATTGTCTCAAGTAATCACATAACATAATTGTACGGGAGTCTTTGTGATGTCCAACAATGCCTCTAGTCTAGAATAGGGCGGGGGTCAAGACATGTCCCGGGTTCACCCTCAAAGTAAAGAAGTAAACAACATACATAAAGGTGGATAGAGGGTGGATGTTGCCCTTGGAACATATGACTCACCACTAGTGATATCAAAGATCTGAATTGACCGTTAAGAGGTGGATAAATATCTTCTCCGGTCCCTACATGGTTAGATCATGTAGATAAAATGTATGTATTAGTACACATTATGCACTAAGTATGCGGGCATGCAATGCATATGAATATGACCAACCTAAATCGATGTTAGATGACAAGGGTACATATATAGAAAGAATAATATATTAATATGCCATGAAATCCATGATGTATGAATGCTTAATCATATAAACATAATAGGGATGGGACCTCAACTGACATAAGACCAAGTGAGCTATAACTTGGAACTCCATCGTCTTCCCCACAACGGATAAAGAGGTGATATACTTGCCAAAGGTAGATCCTATCTTAACATAATCATCTCATAAGAGGCATAAACATGAACCTATGTTTGGCACATAGTTTGACAGAAAGGAGTATGGACCCTTGGGGATAGTCCACCCTGAATCAAATCCCTTGGTGCTAAGCCATCATCCCACAAGAATACATACACATATACATGCTTTTGAAAAGAGGATAAGCACTTTGATATCATGACCATGCATAAGTGGGCTTAAGAGCCAAATCACTTTCTTTACTTTCATGCATACATGACTAAAAATTCAAATCATTCTTCATATCATTATTTCATGCATAAGTGACTAAAAAAGTCAAATCATTCTTCATGTCATTCTTTTATGCACAAGAATAGCTCCATTCTTTCATAGGTATGAGAAAAAAGTGTGGATCCTTGGGAATAGTCCACGCCGACTCTAATCTCAATCCTAGGCTCCTTAAATTATTCTCATATGGTGTAAACACCCATTCTTTTCCTCAAAGAGCCATCTCTTAGACATAGTGTGATCACAACCTTGTCATACCCATTCTTTGCTTGAAAATATAATCATAAACATCTTTGGAACTTAGCTCACATTAAAAGCTTCATAAATTCTTTGCTCATAAATGCAAATGCCATTAATGATGAATGAATAACATGGGTAATGAAGATCAACATTTAAATCATTATAATAAAATAGATTCATTCTTAAATCATAATGAAATCCACAATTAAAAATATAATTCATACTACCCATGCTTTAATTGAAAACTTAAAGGGACATGCATAATTGAATCTTCATAATCTCAATGTAAATCATGATAATTGAACTTAAATCACTTTAAAATCGTATAAAAAGTACAATTCATACTTCAATTTAATCAAATCAACAATACATTTAAACCCAAATTTAAAGTAAGCTTAATTTTATAAATTCAAGTATAAAAGAGTTTTGGGGTCTTCATGGTTGAAAGGAGAACCATGAATCAATCCCACATATTTTGATCAACTAGAAGCTTTACAAAGAAGAATAATTGAATAAGAAGACTTCCTTGGATTCCAACTCAAACCTTCAACCCACACTTGTAAGAGAACCATTAGAAGAGAGAGTTTGAATATAATTCTAAGTGTTTGGAAGAATTTGAATAGGATGAAAGTGTATAGGCTAATTCAGGGGGTTTAGGAAGACTAAAACGACCTTAGGAAAACACTAAAATTACAATTAAAGCATTAATGAAACAGGTAAGAAAACTGACAACGTCACTCTCATGGTCCACTACACGGACCGTGTAGTTGTCACACGGACCATGAACCCTCCCATGAAGCGACATTTAGATAATATTTCATTGACGAAGTCCCGAGATGGTAATCCCATACTTAGAAATATTTCACTCCCACAACCACACGGAAGGCCTCACGGGCTGTGAGGCTTCACACGGACCATGAACTGGTCCATGGAGCCTCACTTGGCCAAGAGACTTGACTGGCCTCCCTCTCATGGACAGGTTTAGGGACCATAAGGTCTCACATGGTCCGTGAATCCTCCTTCTTCTTTGACGCAATTTCAAGAATGCTAACCTTATTCATCTTCGAATGGGCTTGAACAAGGCTTGAAAGGCTTGACTTAAACAAGAAACATTTCAACATATAGACATAATGCATCATTCATCTTTTGAAAATCATAAAGTCATTAAAACTCATGTCAAACATCGTTCAAATCCTTTCCATGCACATGTATGCATGCCATGTCATGAAACTTAAGGAATAAAGAATTTAGACCATTCGAAAAGGATAGAACCTAGTACCTTAGGCTTGAGTAGATTGGAAGAGATATGGATATCACCTCATCATGTCTGACTCCACTTCCCATGTAGCACCCTCCACACGTTGATTCCTCCAAAGCACTTTAACCGAAGCCACTTCCTTATTGTGAAGATGCTTCACTTGCCTATCCAAGATTTCAACCAACACCTCTTCATATGTCATGTTTTCCTCAACCGCAACACCTTCCAAAGGTACAATCACCTTGGGGTCACCAACCAACTTCCTCAACATTGACACATGGAACACCGAATGAATAAAACTTGTATCCGAAAGAAACTCCAATCTATAAGACACATTGCCAACCCGCTCAACAACCTCATATGGCCCTACATACCGAGGACAAAACTTACCCTTTTTACCAAAACGCATAATACCCTTCATAGGTGAAACCTTCAAATAAATCCAATCGCCCACATGAAATTCAAGGTCCCTTTTCCTAACATTCGAGTAAGACTTTTGGTGACTTTGAGCTGTTCACAACCTTTCTCTAATCAACTTTACCTTTTCCATAGCTTCAACCACCAAGTCTGGGCCCATCAATGCCATCTCACCCAATTATAACCATCCCACCAGGGATCTACACCTCCTATTATATAACGCTTCAAATGGAGCCATACTGATGCTAGCATAAAAACTATTATTGTAGGCAAATTCATTAAGCAGTAGATGATCATCCCAATTTCCTTTAAATTCCAATACATAAGCCCTCAACATGTCCTCCAAGGTTTGGATTATTCTTTCGGCTTGCCCATTGGTTTGAGGATGGAAAGCGATGCTCAATTTAACCTTGGTGCCAAGTCCTTTTTGAAACGATCTCTAAAAGTGAGAAGTAAATTGGGTACCACAATCCAATATAATAGACGTAGGCACTCCAAGCAACCTAACCAATTCACGAATATACAACTTTGCATAATCTTTGACATCAAAAGTAGTCTTAACTAGCAAGAAGTGAGCCGGCTTGGTCATCCAATCAATGATAACCCAAATAGAATCAAATATCTTCTGGGTACGGGGCAACCCGACCACAAAATCCATATTCACATCTTCCCACTTCCAAGTAGGAATCTCAATATCTTGAGCCAAACCATCGGGCCTTTGGTGTTCCACCTTCACTTGTTGGCAATTCAGATATTCTGACATAAACTTGGCTATGTCCTTCTTCATGCCATGCCACCAATACACCTCTCTCAAATCCTGATGCATCTTAGTTGATCCCGGATGAATAGAATATTGGGAGTTATGGGCCTCAATCATGATAACCTCCATAAGGCCATGGACATTTGGAACACACAACCGGTCTTAGTACAGTAGCACACCATCTCCTTCTTGGGAGAAGACCTCTATTTTCTTTTCGGCAACCAACTTCTTTAACTCAACCAACAAAGGATCCAAATCTTATTTAGACTTAATATCAACAATCACAGAAGACTCATACCTATTTCAAATAACAATACCACCGTCAGCAGAGTCAGTCAATCTAACACCCAACCTAGCCAAATGGTGCACATCCCTTACCAACTCATTCTTTCCTTCATCAACATGATATACACTACCCATAGATAGTCTGCTAAGGGTATCCTTTATGACATTTACCTTGCCAGGATGATATAGGACACTCATGTCACAGTTGTTGAGTAGTTCCAACCACCTCATTTGTCTCAAGTTAAGATCTTTTTGGATGAACACATATTGCAAACTCTTATGATCAGTGAAAACATCTACATGAACCCCATACAAGTAGTGTCTCCAAATCTTTAAAGCAAACACCATCGTCGCCAACTCAAGATCATGGGTCGAGTAGTTTTGTTTATGCACCTTCAATTGCCTCGATGCATAAGCTATCACCTTACTATATTGCATGAGAACACAACCCAATCTAATGCGAGAAGTATCACAATATATTACAAACCCATCTAATCCATTTGGTAAAGTCAAAATGGGAGCCGATGTAAATTGGTCCTTCAAAGTCTAAAAACTCTTCTCACACTCATTCAACCATACAAACTTGGCTTTATTTTGAATCAACTTAGTCAATGAGGATACGATGGATGAGAATCCCTCAAAAAACCTCTGATAATAACTAGCCAACCCAAGGAAACTTTGAATATCAGAAGGGGTCAAAGGTCTAGGCCAATTCTTTACCTCTTCGGTCTTCTTGGGATCAACCTTAATACCATCACCGAACACTATATGACCAAGAAAAGCAAATTCTCCCAACCAAAACTCATATTTACTAAACTTGGCAAATAACTTCTTCTCCCTCAAGGTCTGAAATACTAACCTCAAGTGATCCATATGCTCCCACTCATTTCGGGAGTAAATCAGGATATCATTAATGAAGATAACCACAAAACTGTCAAGGAATGGCTTGAATAACCGATTCATAAGATCCATAAAAATCGCTGGGGCATTGATCAAACCAAATGACATTACCTCAAATTTGAAATGTCCATACTGAGTCTAGAAAATTATCTTAGAAATATCACACTCTCTCACCTTCAACTGATGGTAACCCGAACAAAGATCTATCATTGAGAAATGAGTGGCTCCTTGAAGTTGATCATACAAGTCATCTATTCTGGGCAACGAGTACTTATTCTTGATGGTCATCTTGTTCAATTGCCGGTAGTCAATATACATTAGAAGTGATCCATCTGTCTTCTTTATAAACAACACAGGGGCACCCCAAGGTGAAATACTTGGCCTAATAAAGCCTTTCTTCAATAGGTCTTTCAACTGATCCTTCAACTCTTTTAGCTCAGCCAGGGCCATACGTAAGAAGGAATGGAAATAGGTCTAGTATCCAGAAGGAGATCTATGTTAAAATCCACCTCCCTATCAGGAGGGATACCAGACAAATCTTCGGGAAACACATCAGGAAATTCATTAACCACCGGAACTGACTCAAGAGTAGGTGACTTAGTCTCCATGTCTCTAACCGTCACAATATGATAGATGCACCCCTTAGAAATCATCTTTCGAGCTTTGAGATAGGAAATAAATCGACCTTTAACAACAAAGTCACTACCCTTCCATTCCAAACAGGTTCATTAGGAATCTGAAATATGACTTTTCTAGTCTTACAATCAATTGAGGCATATGACGCATGTAACCAATCCATCCCAAGAATAATATCGAAGTCAAACATTTCGAGCTCTACAAGGTCACCAGGAAAGACTTAATGCAAGACTGAAACAGGACAACCCCAATAAACTTTCTGGACAATGATAGACTCACCCACAGGAGTATAAATTGAATAAGGCTCCCTCAAGGTTTTAGGACTCAAACCAAATTTAACAGCCAACAAAGGAGTCACAAAAGATAAATTTGCACCTGGATCAAGCAAAGCATAAGTATCAAAATCAAAGACTTTTAACATACCAGTCACCACATCTGGAGTCTCCTCAACTTCCTGACATGCATGCAAAACATAGAACCTGTTGTTCCTGGGATCATTTCCTGGAGGAACCCTTAGTTGGACCTGACCACCCAGAGCTTCTTAGCCTTGACTCTTCTTAACTGCCTTAGACAGTAAGATATTTTGTGGCCTATCTCTCTACACCTGTAGCAAGCACCCGATCCCCATAAACATTTCCCGGGATGAACTCCCCACATTGGACACATCAGGGAGGCAATGGTCCACCCCCAACTTGTGCCTTGGGAGGAGGCACTCTATTATTTGCAAACCTCGCATTCAAGCCTTGGCCTTGTTGAAAGCGACCATTCCCACCACCACTCCTAGAGTTAAAGAACCCATCATCATACCGGACCCTCTTAGAATCATTCACCCTACTCTTCTTGAATTTCTTCCCCTCAATCTGTTTAGCATAAGTCATAAGCCTAGAAATATCCATATCTCGAATAAGCATAGCGGTGTGACATTCCTTCACCACCAAATTTGAGATCCCAGAAATAAACTTGTGCATCCTTGCACGGGGGTCCATCACTAGTATGGGAGAAAACTTTGAGAGCTTTGTGAACTTGAGGGAATAGTCCCTCATAGTCATGCCATCTTGCCTGAGGTTAATGAATTCCATCATCTTGGCCTCCCTAAGTTCAAAAGGGAAGAAATGGTCCAGAAAAGCATACTTGAACTCTTCCCAATCAACCTTATCATCAACAACCCTCTCAAGCAACTACGGATTGTACCACACCTGAGCCACATCTTTCAATTAAAAAGCAGCCAGTTCAACTTTCTCCTCAGAACTCCCACCCATGACAGTCAACACTTTAGTGAGCTCATCAAGAAAGTCTTGGGTATCCTCATCAACTTTTGATCCAAAGAACTCCAGAGGATTCATCTGAGTGAAGTCTCTTACCCTAGAGACTGAGGTGTGACCAAGAGTAGGATTAGCCGGTCGGGCCTGGTTAGTCACCACTTGAGCCAACATAGCAACAACATTTTGGAATTCAGCATGAGTCACTTGCTCCCCCATAGACTCTTGAGGGGCTTGTTCCGCATAAACCAGGGTCTTCCTAGGGAGAGGGGCTTTTCGTGCAGGCATCTTCCAAAAGAGTGACAAGAACACCAAAAATTCAAAAAACCTTATAAAATAGTTCATAGCATGACATAAGAGACAATAAAGTGAGATAATTCCTAAAATATCACCATATCCTCTCACTCATAGGTATGACACACATCACACCCATGAATAAGACTCTATTTGATGCGATATATTGGACTCTGAGGACCATTTAAAAACCTTGTGCTCTGTTACCATTTTTGTCACTATCGAAGAGTAGGGCCTAGATATGACATGGCGAATGAGAACTCGAGAGTCCTCAAACAAGCCATCTTAGCATCCATTTATACATCATTAGTTCGGAAGCATAATTTAACAAGAAATACATAATTCTAAGGGATTACGAGACTTTGGGCTCAAGCTATGGGGATGTCATGGGGAAAGGATTTGCATGAATCACATAGCACATAACAAATACACTCTAAGGGGCGAGTAAGTATTACTCATTCTATGGGGACAAGAAGGGACTTAGGACATTCCATATAAGCACATTCTCATTAAACATATCATAATTGCATAAGCACAATCATCACTTCCATACATAGTACGTAGTTAAATTGTCTCAAGTAATCACATAACATAATCGTACGGGAGTCTTTGTAATGTCCAACAATGCCTCTATTCAAGAATAAGGCGGGGGCCAAGACATGTCCGAGGCTCACCCTTAAAGTAAAGAAGTAAAAAACATACATAAAGATAGATAGAGGGTGGATGTTGTCCTTGCAACATATGACTCACTACAAATGATACTCAAAGATTCGAATCAACCGTCAAGAGGTGGATAGATATCTTCTCTGATCCCTACATGGTTAGATTATGTAATAAAAAGTATGAGTTAGTACATATAATGTCATAAGTATGCGGTCATGCAATGCATATGAATATGACCAACCTATAGACCAATGTTAGATGTCAAGGGCACATATATAGAAAGAATAATATAAGAAAGAATAATATATTAATATGCCATGAAATCCATGATGCATGAATGCTTAATCATATAAACATAATGGGGATGAGACCTCAACCGACATAAGACCAAGTGAGCTATAACTTGGAACTCCATCGTCTTCCCCACAACGGATAAAGAGGTGAC
>JBCEWC010003563.1:0-29871 GCA_038996855.1 Solanum aculeatissimum
TATAGTACTAATGATTCTCCTTCTAATACTAGTCGTTTTATTTCTTCTTGGTTTTTCTTATCTTTTTGTTTTACTAATTTTTCAATAATTTTGGTGTTTAACAATATTAATCTAACTTCGTGTCAAACTAAATTAATACAAACTTCGTTTGATAACTCATAAAAAGTACAACTTTAACTTCATATATAAAAATTAAAAGATTTCACATAAATAAATATGAATAAAATGTAAGTATTTGTTGGAAGATTCTTCAAATGTGATATAGGTTCACTCTCGATCCACATCATCCGATTGAAATGGTAAAATGCAAATATTAGAAGAAAATTATACTCTAGCAAATAAATACTCCAAAAATCTAAAGTAATAATGCTTTAATATTTGATTACAGAAAGCCATAATGATTACATATATGCTCAATTACTAAATTACTCTAAGAACCACTATAAAAATTGGAAAAGAGGTAGGGATGGATATGAAAGATAAGAAAAATAAACAAAGTTAAAAAAAACATATATATATAAAAGAATTTGATCTTTGGACAATGAAGATGAAAATTATTGATAATTTGATCTTTGGACAATGAAGATGACAATTATTGATGTTCTTTTTCTAATTTTAAGCAAACTTATGAAAAGAAAATCTAGAACATTCAAGTTTACTGAAACAAAATAAGATTTTCTTGTAAAATATTAATGTATATTATATGAAATATAAACATTATTATGAATTAAGCTTAATTTATGTCAACACTCCTTAAAAAATTAAACTAAATTGTGCATACGGATTACATTACTAGTTCAATAAATGTAATATTGATAAGTGATAACCCCTAATTTTACGGCTTATTAAGATAAGAAAAATAAATAGAATTAGCAGGAAAAAAAAACATGATTACAAGCAGTGATATTCTAACATTTATTCACCTTAGATTCATTCCTGCAAAATTACACAACACACAAGAAGATACAATTAATAAGTAATATTCCCAAACAGAAATAGTATTAGAGTTGCAAATTCTTATTTTAAGGAGTATGAACTTAATGATAAAGCACTCAAAATTTAATAGAAAGGGAAAAACTAAAATGGAATGGAATTGGCGATTTCTTTCTGGAATTGATGGGGACATTCGGTGACGGTTACGTAGGGAGAAGATGGAGGCCACTAGCTATTTTTGTGGAAAAAGAAAAAAAATAGAGGGAACATTTTTTGCCTATTTGTTCTACAATAAAAATGAAAAAAGTTGTGTAGAAAAATACCCCTCAATTTTGCAATTTAGAATTGATATACTCCTTGTTATAAAAGTGGTTCATATATAGCTTTATTATTACACAAATAATCCAGATATACTCCTTTTAGTCTAGCGAGAAAAAAAATTTATTTTTAAATCTATGATAAACCCAAAAAATAATTTTTTTAAAAAATAAATTTTTCACTCCCATTAGACCAACCCTTCGGGGTGGTCCAGTGATTTGAGTTTGGAGCTTCTATGTTGGAGGTATCAAGTTCGAAATTAAACCCCATGCCAGCGAAAGCAAGGGGTTTGTCTTCTGGGTCAAGCTCGTCGCACCTGGTTTGCCTAGTGCAGGTTACCTCTCCTATGCGGTTTGCGAGCTATTGCATAGGAGTGGAGGTTTACCCTGTGCGAATCCAAAAGGATAGCGATTGCAGGTTCACTTTGTCATAAAAAGTGGTATAGGGGTATATATGCTCTAAATTATAAAATTACGTTGGTGGGGGCTTTACAAACCCCATATTTAAATCACCACAAAAAAAAACTATTTTTGTCAGGGTTGACACAAACACCACAAAATAAATATTTAGTAGGGATCTTTTATGACCCCCATTAATAGACCGACATAATTTATCATTTTTTGTGTAGCACCTTTCAAGGTTCTAAATTATACTCAAGAACCCTAAATCTAAAGCAAATCTATTAATAGTTCCATTTGAGCTTACAATTTGACCAAAACTGATATTAACGTCAATAGAAGAAAGCACTCAAACCTACTCCTAATGCTAAATTTGACACTAGAAACCTTGAAATTAAAAAAAACAAATTAAACTTGAAAGAAGAAAGATCAAGAAATAATAAGAATTTTGAAATTGTATCTACAATTTAAAAAGAGAGAAGAAGCATTGTACTTTTGTTTTTTTCAAAAATGTTGCTTCTGAAAAGATAAAAAGAGACTATTAGTAGTAGCAATAATCTTTCTTCAATATACAAACCTATTTTTGATCTGAGTTTTCAATTTGGAGAATTTTTTTTTTTGTTTCTAATTATTTTTGTTGTTGAATTTTTTATGAAGGAGTGATTTTCATTTGAAAAATAATAGAAAATGAAATTAAAAAAAATGATAATAGAGAGGATGGTGATATATCTGATGAAGGTCTACTACCTTACAAAATGGTGGGTGGGTTATGAAAAAGAAATGGATTTCTTTTCTTTAATTTTTTCCTTCTTTTTTAGTCTTTTCTTTTTTATGTGCGTTACTTTTTTTAAATTTAATTTTAGTAAAATTTTAAATCAATTCACACTCTTATTTTGTATGTATGATACATATTTTTCAACTCAGCTAAATTAATGTCACATAAGTTAGGTCAATGGACAAAAGGGCTTAAAATTTCTATCTTGTTTGAGTTTAAATGTTTCGATGAAACTTTGTGGAGTAGCAAAGTTTAATTTACAATCCGAGTCAAGTACAAGGATCTACTAAATCATTTCACCAAATATGTAAGGACAACTCAACAACTTTGTTGGCCTAAAGTCAAATTTTAAAAAGGAGCCTTGACTTTTTCTAAAGAATTATAATAAATGTTTTAAAATAATTTATTTTTGATATATTGATAATATAGTCAAATCGTTTAATCACTCTTAAAATATTGATCATCCAAATTAAGATTTTATCTAACTTTTGTTTAAAAAACTTCTTTTCGTAGGTTGATGCTACCGTCGCCTTCATCGTTCTAAAATGCTCAATTTCGAAATTACCCTTCATCGTACATGAAGTTTTCACTTATAAAATAGTTTAAATTTAAATCTAAATTAAATACACAATGAAAAAAGATAAACAATAAAAAAAAAAGATTTTGGGATTTTGGAGAAAATTGTCCAAATAAATAACCTATAGATTATTTTCATTTAGATGTAAGATCAGAGTTTATGATTCTTGCCAACTTAATGTTTAGCATAAATTATTACATTAACTGGAGTGATATCTTGCACAATTTAAAGAGAACCTTCCTTTTGCATTGACTGCATATAAGTTAATTCACCTTTTTTTCTTTGAAAAAAAGGAAGAGTACTATTAATAAAATTGGCCCCCCCAAAAATGTGATGCCTATATCCATTGCGTCACTTACAAAATGTAAATATGCTCCTTTCTAACTGTCTTTCTTAACTTAGAAAGCCATATTTAGTAGACTTTCTACAAATGTCAAAGTTGCTAACAAGTTATCAAGACCTTCGAAGTACAAAACTCCGAAAGAGGTGAATATATCTCCGAAATTAAAATTGAGACACCTCACATTACCCTCAAAGGTGACTACCATTGCTTTAAAATTTGACAATAATTCTCATATGCTTACTTCATCAAATAGTGTTGGGAAAACCAATGCATCTTCTTGTTCAACAGAGTAAGGATCATCACTGGAATCGTTTAAAAAGGAAGACACAAGAGCTAGATGATACTTGTTGTGATATCGACACTCTAGCAATAATCGTCATTGATGATAACACCTTTGTGGGTGAGGATCCAAACTCCGCATCGTTTTTTGATTCAGCAAAATAGGTAAAGTCGTCTTTTTTCTTTATTTTTTTTTAACCTATACTAATATTTTTTGTAAAGAAAAATCTGATTGGTCCTTTTATCTTTCTTTTTCTTTCCTTTTTTTTCAAGTTGGGTCTTTAGGATCTATGCAGCAACAATCTTGGTGATGACATGATTGTAGATATTGTTATAGGCTTTAATGATATTGATGCGACTATAAAAAAAATTTAATCTTCCCTTAAAGATGAAAAAATCTCCACTGAAAGTAGTTTTACCAAGAAAGTTGTCTTGTACTTCTTTAGATAACAAGAAATTCCCCAAGCAAATGGTATCGATGAGGCTGAAGTTATTGCCAATCAAATCAAACATTCAAAATCGTTCCGGCCTTCTTCATGGCCATTGTAGCCTAGTTCTTTAGCTTTTGATCCACAAGACATAATTCTTATGTATATGAATGCGAATCTACTTTCGTCTTTCTACAGAAATAATCTTTTCATTTACGATCAACATCTTTTGGATCCCTTCTTGAACAAATATATTTCTATGAAAAAATAGAACGTCTTGTAGAAGTCTTTACTAAGGATTTTCAAGTTACCCTATAGTTATTCAAGGATCCTTTGATGCATTATGTTAGGTATGAAGGAAAATCAATTCTGGCTTCAAATGGGACGTTTCTTTTGATGAATAAATGAAAATTTTACATTGTCAATTTTTGGCAATGTCATTTTTCTATGTACTTTCACACAGGAAGGATCCATATAAACCAATTATCCAACCATTCCCGTGACTTTATGGGTTATCTTACAAGTGTGCGACTAAATCATTCAATGGTACGTAGTCAAATGTTTGAAAATTTATTTATAATCAATAATCCAATTAAGAAATTTGATACCCTTGTTTCAATTATTCCTTTGATTGGATCATTATCTAAAACACACTTTTGTACCGTATTAGGGTATCCCATTAGTAAATCGATTTGATCCGATTTATCAGATTCTGATATTATTGATCGATTTGGACGTATAAGCAGAAATCTTTTTTTGTTCTTTTTTTCTCTCTAATCTATCTATAGAAATAATTTTTCATGTTAAATCAACCTTTGTTCTGAGATGTGGGGTGCGTTATATGGATGAATTTGAAAATTTTCTTTGGATTTTTTAGATGATTTTGTAGAGTTAGAATCAAGTATCGCTTCAACTCTTGATGAAATTAAAATGATCAACATTATTGATATTTATACTTTAGAGGGTCTTATTGAGAATTTCTTCAAGTCATACACAGAGTATGATGCTTTGAAACCATCAAAGATGACTAAAGAATCACATGAGAAAGCCCTTCGTAATGCACAAAAATGTCTTGGTGATGCAAAGTTGGAACATGAAAAGTTGGATGGATCTATAGGGAAGCTTCAAGAACTTTCACAAATGTAGAGAAGGATTTAGCCGCCTTGACCATCCAAAATAAAGAAGATTATTGCACTCCTTAGTATACATCAAGAGATATTGTCCAAAACTCAAGAGAACCTCACCATGATCGAGGGCGCGATTTATACCATTGAGGTGAATTGCACGTTATTTGAGGATGAAGCAGAAAGATTATTCAAACTAGCAAAGGAGGTTGAGAAAAGTTATCAAAATATTCTAAGCTTCAAATCATTTTCACAGTTTAGATTCTTTCTTAGGATTTATTTGTTTATTTATTTGCTTGTTGCAATGTAGTGATTTTTTAAAGCAATAAACTAGTGACTTATCTTTTAGTATGAATTGTCTCGTCTTGAATTTTTGTCTTTTTTATTATGTTTCTTCTTACAATACGATCCTTTTTTCATTGTAAAGTTTACTCTATATGAATTGCAGTCAAAGATTAACTTTTGAATTCAAAATTATCATATTAAACGTTTTAGCTTTGCACGTCTATGAGAGAAAATTCATAACTTGGAGTTGGAGCGTCGAAATCATGACATTTCTTTTGTTTTAGAAAGATAACTTTTAGAACATTAATCCCTGCAAAAATCATAACCCTAGGCTTCACGTATTTGTGCAAATGTTCCTTCGAAGGAAGCTTATAATCTGACATGATTGATTTTTCAGCGTTATGCACCTACCGAAGAAAATTCATAACTCAAAGTTGGAGCATCAAAATCAAGAGATTATTTTTTTATTGAAAAGATAACTTCTAGAACTTCAATCCCAATGAAAATCATAACCTTAATTAGGTTATATGAATTTTTACAAATTTGTCTTCGAGGTCAGCTTAAAATTTGGCATGCTTGAATTTTCAACTTCATGTGTCTACCGAAGATAATTCATAACTCGGAGTTGGAGCATCAAAATCATGAGATTATTTTTTTGTTGAAAAAATAACTTTTAGAAATTTAACTTTTAAAAAAATGACAGTCTTAGACTTTATGAATTTGTACATATTTTCCTTCAAAGTCGGCTTATTATCTGGCATGCTTGATTTTTTTTTAGCTTCGTGCGCCTACCCAAAAACATTCATAACTAGGAGTTAGAGCATCAAAATCATGAGATTGATTTTTGAAAAGATATCTTCAAGAAATTCAATCTATATGAAAATTACAGCCTTAGACTTTATGAATTTGTATAGATTTTCCATCAAAATCAGCCTAGAATCTGACATGCTTAATTTTCAGTTTTGCACGCCTGCTGAAGAAAATGCATAACTCAGAGTTGGAGCATCAAAATTATGAGATTCTTTTTTTATTGGAAAGATAACTTCTAGAACTTCAATAATTACAAAAACCACAACCTTAGGCTTTACAGATTTTCCTTCGAAGTCAACTTAAAATCAGGCATGCTTGATTTTTCAACTTAGCACGCCGACCGAAAAAAATTCATTACTCAGAGTTGGAATGTTGAAATCATGAGATTCTGTTTTTGTTGGAAAGATAACTTTTAGAACTTCAATTTCTATGAAAATCATAGTCTTATTCTTTACGAATTTGTACAGATTTTCCTTCAAAGTCATCTTAGAATCTAGCTTATTTGTCCCTTCAACTTTGCGTGCTTATGAAAATAAATTTGTAGCTTGAAGTAGGAGAATCAAAATTATGAGCTTCTATTTTAAAAAAATAGGGCTTTAGAAACTTTGATTCATATAAAAATTATGGTCATAGGTCTTATGGATTTATACAAATCCTTTCTTGAAGTTAGTTAAGCTCTTCAACTCTGCATACTCTCCTCGAAAAAAGGAACCTAACTTATGCTTAGAGATTTTAACTCATCTATCACTCACCCATTTTGATTGTTTTTATCATCATAATATTTTTTTACTTTTTTTAATCATCATCTGAAGCAATGATCATAACTTGATAGAATTCGAGATGAGTTGCAATCACTCTTGATTTCTACCACTTTCAATATTTAGACTATTTTTGCTCTTCCTTTTGAAACATGGATGTATCGAATTTCTCTCAAGAGTTGAACAATGGAATACTCTTCAAGATTTATTATAAATTCTTCCTCTATTTTTAGTTACATATGGCCCCTCATTTGAAATAATTAATATGATGATTAGATGACGTGTATCCTTTTTTACTCATGTCACTGAACCTAGAATAACATTCTAAGTTTTCTACGTACCTCGATGAAGAGGATCAAGTCACATCGTAGTTCAAAATATGAGTATTGTTTGTCCTAATTTTTGCATATTCTTTTGAGATTTTCAACCTAGTAAATATTTTTTCCCTAACTTTTACCTAAGCCGCCTCTTTCGAGATTTTCAACCTAGTGGACACATTTGTTTTTTAGTGTCATACATAGTTTATACTCTTGTGGGATAGGAGTATGATGCGGCTTTAAGGATAGTATTTCTTCAAGAATTTTTCATTGATAGAATAAATTTTTAAGCTATTTGCATCTACAAGCTTGTAAGCACCACTTGAATAAGCTTCTTGGACGATATTTGGCTCATCCTATTTCGAGGTGAGATTGATTCGAAATTTATGAGATATAATGATTAGTCTTCTTACTGATTAGCAACTTGGAAGGACCTGAGGCTTACCTTTTTATTGAAAGCATGAGAAAGCCAAGCTTGATAATATTCAATACTTTGTTGCACTTCTAACTTTTTCTCATTGAGAGCCTCTAACTCCTCAAGGCGTAGACGAGCATTTTCCTATTCAGAAAGTCCTTCTCGGATGGCAAGCCGTAATCATCATATTTAGCATTCAAGTGGAAGGACTTTTTAAGTTCCAAAAATAAGAGAATATAGAGTTACTTGAGTTGGTGTGCAATGAGTTTTCCGGTATGCCCAAAGGGATTCTTCCATTCTATTGTGTCAATCTCTCTTAGATTTGGGGGTGACCTTCTTTAAAAAGTTGCTTAAAGTCTTGTTAAATGCTTCAGCTCGTCCATTTACAGCACCATAATACTTTGACGAATTACGTTGCTTGAAGTAAAAAAGATCACAGATCTTATCCATCAACTTATTGATAAAGGGCTTTCTGTTATCTATTACTATATAACTAGGAATGCCAAAACGATAGATAATGTTCATCCTAATGTAGTTTGCAACATTCTCCTTTTTAAATTCTTTGACGGCTACAACCTCAACATATTTTGAGAAGTAATTTGTTGCCGCCAAGATATAAAGGTGGCCATCAAAAGATTTTGGCAGTGGTTCAACCACGTCTAGCCCCCAGGCATCAAATGGCCAAGATCCGACAGTTAGATGTAGTACTTCAAGAGACTGGTGCGCAAAATTTGCATGAAGTTGATATGCTTGACATCTTCAATCATAATACAAATAATCTTTCACTATTGTTGGCCAACAATATCCCATTCTTTTTATATGAAAGTACAATTTTGACCCAGGTTGATGTGATCCACAGACTCCAGAATGTGTTTCTTGCATAGCCTCAATTGCCTCTTCACCTCCTAGACTATGCAAACGTACTCTCTCGAATGATCTTTGATAAAAAAAAATACTTTTGTAATAAAAAAATCGAGGGGCACGACGATAAATTTTGGTCTTTCTTTTTGGATCCTCTGGAAGTATATTGTAAAATAAATAATCGATCATAGCTTGTTTCTAATCAACCTTTTCAACCTCAAAAATGGCTACAACTTGTTCAGAATTACTCTATTCTTCCTCATCCTCATCTCCTCTGGTGGTACTATTCATTTTTGATAAATAGTGATTTGTGCTTGATTGGGCAAACTCAATGTTGAAGCCAAAGTATCTAAGGCATCAACTTTCCTATTTTATTTTCTTGGAACATGTTGAAGAGTCACATATTTGAGTCATGTAATTAATTTTATGCATAATTATGATAGGAATGCAACTCTAACTTTTGACTTCGTAGCTACCTAATAATTGATTGATCACCAATTCAGAGTCTCCAGAAATATATAATTACAATTGCTTCATATCGATCGTTATTTCAAGACCAAGTATTAATGCTTGATATTCTGCAATATTATTGGAGAAACATTACATCATGGTTATGGAATATGGTAGAATCTCCTCTTATGGAGTGACGAATATCACTCCAGCTCTAACTTTTTGTCGATACGAGATGCTATCAAAATACATCTTCTAAGGCAATTGAATTTCAATGACAATTGCATTTTTGTTTGGTAGTTCTCATTTAGCTTCCAATCATTAAGTATCAAATGGTCTTTTAAGAAGTACACCAACACTTGTCCTTTCACAGACTTCTGAGAAACGTATACAATCTCAAATATTGAAATTGGAGAAACTATCTTGCTAGTTGATCATTGACAACAAGTTTTGACATCACAAGTTTGATGGGATTTGCTTTAGAAATAAGATAGATGATGTGAGTTTGAAAGTAGTGTTTCATCTTTTGAATTGATAAGACTATGACCAAACATAGTTTTTCAATAGGCGAGTACTTTAACTCATTTGGTTTCATCATCCTACTCAAGTAATAAGGAGAATTTTCTTTCCCTTCACCATTTTCTTTGGCTAAATGTGCCCCTACTGATATTTCTTGAGATGATATGTATTGTATCAATGGTCTTCTAGAAATAGGAGCTCCTAAAATTGGCGGTTTTATCAAGTAAGACTTGATGCTCTTGAAGATAGTGCTGCAAGCTTGGTCCCATTCAAAATTAGTTTCCTTTTTCATAAGGCGACTGAAGGGATGGAATTTTCCTACCTGATTTGATATGAATCTCTTAAGATATGCTAGCTTCCCTTTCATTCTTTTCAATTCATGAATATTTCTTAGTTTGATCATTTTCAGAATTGCATCTATTTTGACTTGATCAATTTCTATACCTCAATGTTGTGAAATAAACCCAAGAAATTTTTCAGAGGTAACTCAAAATGCATATTTAAGGATTCATACTAAGTTGATACCTTCATAGTAGATGAAACCCCATTCTCTAGTAATGCAAATGATCGTCCTTTTCCTTGATTTCACCACTAAATCATCAACAATAACATTCAATATTTTTTTGTGAAGAATGTTGTCAAAGATATTTGCACAACTCTTTGGTATATCGCTCTAATATTCTTCAAGACAAAAGGCATCACTTTGTATCAATTTTTGGAATGCGGTGAGATATTCATCTTTTGACAATAAGCCGATCTGATTCTAGCCCAATGAACCATCCATAAAAGACATTGCCTCATACCCAATAAGGGCATCAATCATAAGCTCTAGGATAGACATTGAAAATTCATCCTTGGGACATGCATTATTGAGATCCCTAAATTCAACACAAACTCGAATTTATCTATTTTTCTTCTTTATGGGGACAATACTTAAGATTCATGTGGGGTACTTAACTTCATAGATGAAGCCATCTTCAGTAAGCTAGTTAACTTCAACTTCAATTATGGTAATCACTTCAGGCCTAAAGTGTTGTTGAGCTTGCTTGATAGGACGTGCACCCTTTTTGATAGCAAGACAATGGACAACTACCTTTGGGTTTAGTCTAGAATTTTTTTTATAACTTCAGGCGGATATATCTTTATATTCTTTGAGTAAGTCAACATAGGACTTCCTTTTATCACAATCAAGTAAAGCTAGCATTCACAAAAATGGGTCTTGGATCTTCATCAGTGCCAAGGTTGAATTATTTTAGTGTATCAATCGTTGCTTTTACTCCTTCTTTGAGTTCTGGTAGTGCATCCTTAGCGTCTTCATTTTCTTGAGATTCACTATCATTAAAATATATATGGTAAAACCATGAGACATCCTCCAAGCCTTCATTAACTTTAGTTGGAGTCAAATTATAACTTTCATCTTGTGTAGCAATGTGATACGAGAAGCCAACATTTTATTCATCTTCATCATGGTGCTTGGTGTAGACCACAACATGTGATTTTTCTTTTAGTACTTCTCCACATAAAACCATGAGGTTTATTTGCTGCCTCATTCTAGAAGGGATCAGACTTTGAAAATCCTTAAAAATATCTTGAGTCATAGGCAAAACAAAAGCTTTCATACTCCTAGGTTTCTCCAAAGATTATTTTTCTTCTTTAATGGCCCTAACCCCTTAAATATGGAAATTCTTATCGTTGAGTTTCCAAGGCGATCAAAGACAGAAGTTCTTTTGTTGGAAGCAATAGGTTCATCTTCTGCAGTGATGTAGTTATTACTAACCCTTTTAATGAAAATACAAACTGATGGAGGTCATTTGTATCCTAATCCTTTATGGTGTTTCCTCATTGCGGATTATAATGTAAGTTTCACCTATTTTAATGGTTCATTAGAATTGTATCCAACTTTTGCCAACAATTGGTACACATTAGGATCGAAACCTTCATTTGTACGCTACATTAGGAGTGCTTCATTTTGCAATGATTTAGGAATCACAAAATTTTTAAATAATTTTATGGATGACTTGATCATATCAATTTGTTTTACAAGAAGGGTCAATCCATGTAGTACATATCCGTGCAACTTAAAAGAGTGTCTTTCATCCTCTTTGGCCTTTGGAGCATAATAAAGAATGATTGTCACTATTTTTACTTGAAAAAGAACCATTTATGTTAGGTGCCTTGTTTGGATTGCCAAACTTTTATTCTCCCTTGTTTTCAACTTTAGTATTGCCAACAGACACCTCAACCTTCTAATTTAGAAGTTCAACCTCTTTGGTTACAATTCCATCAATTTTTGTAGCATATTTCTTTAAATAAAATTTTGTATCAACAAAGTGTGCTTCGTATTCACTGAAGGGATTATCTTTTGCAATATTCTTTTTTATGACTCCATCATCATAATACTTCAGATATTGATAGTAGGTAGATGGAACAACTTTGTCCTCATGTACCCAAGGACTTCCGAGCAAGATGTTATATGAATTCCTTGCATCAAGTACATGCAACCATACGATTGATTATTAATCTCCAATAGTGAGACCACTTTGACTGCCCCTATGGCCTTTTCTCCCCCTTGGTTGAATCCTTTATCATCAAGCAACTTTCAGTAAGATCTGCCATCGAGATCTCAAGTTCCTTCATTGTGCAAATTGGAAAGATGTTGATCTCAGACCTACATTAAACTAGGATTCTCTTTATTCATTGCTCACACATAAAACCAACCACAAATAAATGGAGATTATGAGGCGTGTCACCAAGTAAAACATCATCATCAGAAAAAGAAATTTTGTCTATGCGCGCATCCTCGAACTCAAGAGATGACTTTGGAAGGTCTTTTGGTGATGGATATGACAAAGTTGCATTTTTTGCTTCCTTCTCATCAACATTACAACATAAAGCTTTTGCACCATCACATGTGGACTTGTTGTAAAACCATCTTGGCAAATATTTTGCAAATGTAATCGGTCGACACAACTATTGATAATGGTGCACCTTCATTTCCTCCTCTTTCGAGTGCATAATAAACATTTCAGTTTGGGACCTTCTCACCATCTTTCCCCTAATGCGTTGCTTAGTCGATTACTTATGAAAATATGCTTTACGAAGTCTACGATGAGTCACGAGAGCCCATCCACAATCATCAAGATGATCCACTTGGTCTCCATCTCCTTTTATTGTTCTTTTTTCTACAGAAGCCACACTATTTAGCGTAAAAAAAGGTAAAAACTCATCGACATAAATGGGATCAAAATCTCCAAACTTAATTATCCTTGTTAGATTCATTTTTGGGAAATCTTTCTCCCCATACTCTTCTACAAAATTATAGGTTATAACTGTAGTAAATAAGTTAAAAGAAACACTGACTTGATTTGAACTAGATTTCTCATCTTTAAGTTCAATATTTCATTCGTGAGCTAGGTCTATGATTTTATCTTTTAAGATAAAGCATTTCTTGATGGGATGGCCAACTAATCAATGGTACTTGTAGTAGTTCGGATCCTCACTCCTCCCTGCTTCATTTGATCATTTCATCTTTTGTAACTCCTCCCTACTTCCTACATAAGATTCGGCCTAGGAAACAATTAGGGAAAAAAAAACAAATACTCATCTTTTGAACTATATGACTTGATCCTCTTTATCGAGGTACAAAGATAGCTTAGAATATTATTCTAGATTTGTTCACATGAGTAAAAAATGGACACACATCATTATGTGATCATCATATTAATTATTTCAAGTGAGGATCCATATGTAGCTGAAAAAAGGAATAATTTACAATAAATCCTAAAGAGTATTTCGTTGTGTCACGATCCAAGCCTAGGGCCTAGGTGTGGCACAGTGAA
The DNA here is from genome assembly GCA_038996855.1 of Solanum aculeatissimum. Lineage (NCBI taxonomy): Eukaryota > Viridiplantae > Streptophyta > Magnoliopsida > Solanales > Solanaceae > Solanum > Solanum aculeatissimum. Next base: position 13,430 of record JBCEWC010003563.1, read on the forward strand.
TGGAGAACCCAAAGGGACCTCAGACAAGCCTCTTTGCGTACATGTCACATCCTTGGTTGCGGAAGCAAAATTAATCAACAAGCACATAAATCTAGGGGAAGCGAGACTTTGGACTCAAGCTATAGGGATATCATAGGGGAGAGGATTAACATGAGCACATAACAAATAAAGACTAAGGGGTGGATAAGTACAACTGATGCTATGGGGGCAATGGGGACTTAGGACTTTCACTCATCATAATAACAAGCATCATGACATAGAAGGGAATAGGAACTAAAAGATGTCTTTAATAGTTACATAAACATAATGGAGTCGAGCTCATCATATACATAACCATATCCAACAACACCTCTAATCATGAGTGGAATAGGGACCAAGACATCTCTTAGGCTTACCCTGAAAGATAAATAATCAAAATACACAAGTCTTAAGTAAAACATGAAAGTAAGTGGTTATTGTCCCCAAAATTGATGACCCACCAATAATAATATTTAATTGATCCGTCTATCCATGTGGAGGAGGAGCTCTGGTTCTTACATGGTTTGATCATGAAGGCAAAAAGTATGCCTTAGTACTTGGAATGCACTAAGTATATGGGGTGCAAATACAACAAGGAAAAGAAGCCAAAATTAAACAATATGCTTAATCATAATCAATGGGTATAGACTCAATATGACATGAATGATCAATGCTTAAGTAGAACATACATGAAGAATCATCAAGTCACAAGAAATATCATACATAGATGGGAAAGAACCATAAATGACATTTAAGACCAAGAAATCTACTACTGGGAATTCTGATGTTCACTCCACATCGGACAAGGAGTGGTCTACTTTTCCAAGATAAAGCAAACACTTCACTTTATGAGCACTTACCCTATTTCAGAGAGCGTTTCATAAATGAATTATAGAATACCATCATTTTTTATTAATAAAGAAGAAGAGCCTTACGGAAACGCCACCCTTTTCGTTGATTAATTAGCATGTGCCATATGGGAGCACCATCCTTTTTGTTCAATCTTGCAATAAGAGCTATATGGATCCATTAGCTAATCACAAACCTATGGTAGCAACATAGTTAAGGGACAATGGTTATCTACAAAGGTCCTCTCGATGCTAGGTTTCAATCCCAAGTAATACCCAATTCATACTCGTAGTCATAATACACAAATATCTTATAATATCATAATATCATCATAACCATCCACAGGTAACCAAAAAAGTGTTGTACCAGGGACAGGCGGTGGAGCAAATCGTCTATATGTGATAGGGAATTGATGGGACAAAGAGGTTACACCAGATGTTATGACGGGTATACTTCGAGGCTTAACTATTGATTGTTATGCTTTGCTTGACCCAGGTGAAACTCAGTCTTTTGTGATCCCATATGTGGCTAGTAGATTTGAGACTCTACTTGAGTGCTTGCTTGAGCCTTTTTCTATTTATACTCTTATTGGTGATTGTATTCTACCTGAAAGAGTTTGTAGAGATTGTATAGTGTTTATCCATCGTAGGGATACTCTTGCTAATTTGATAGAGTTTAAGATGGTTGACTTTGATATGATTCTTTCCATGGACTAGCTACATGCTTGTTATGCCTCTATCAATTGTAGGACCTGAACTGCTAAATTCCACTTTCTGAATGAGTCTGTCTTAGAGTGGAAGGGAGATTCCTTTGTGCCTAAGGGTAAGTTTATTTCCAGCCTTAAGGCTAGAAATCTAATCTCGAAGGGATGTATCTATCACCTTATGCAAGTTAAGTCTGATGATGTTAAGCCTCTTACCCTTGATATAAGAAGCCTCTTACCCTTGAGCTAGAAGAAGGTCAAGTTTTAGTGGTCTGATGAATGTGAAAGGAGTTTTCAAGAGTTGAAAACAAGGTTTACTACCACCCCAGTATTGACGTTGCCTGAAGGAACTAATATATTTTTTATTTATTGTGATGCTTCGAGAGTGGAATCGGGATGTGTATTGATATAGAAGGGTAACGTTTTTGCCTATGCTTCTGGGCAACTTAAGGTTCATGAGAAGAATTATCCTATCCATGACTTAGAATTGGCAGCAATGATGTTTTCTCTCAAGCTATGGCACCATACTTATATGGAGCACATGTCGATGTCTTCACAAACTATAAGAGCCTGCAATATGTCTTCACCTAGAAAGAGCTTAACTTGAGACATAGAAGATGACTTGAGTTACTTAAAGACTATGATATGAGCATTCTCTACCACCCAGGTAAATTTAATATGTTGTTGATGCTCTTAGAAGGTTGTCTATGGGGAGAATTGTTTATGTTGGAGAGGAGAAGAAAGTTTTAGCTAAAGAGGTTCATGACTGGCACGATTGGGAGTCCAACTAGATGAATTTGGTGAGGGTGGAGTTCTGGTGCACAATGGGTCTGCATCATCCCTAGAGGTAGAATTGAAGGGGAAAGAAGACCAAGATCCTATCTTACTACAATTGAAGGCAGATGCGCATAAACAAAAGGTGATGGTGTTTTCCAAAGGGGGAGATGGAGTATTGAGATACCAAAGTAGATTGTGTGTTCTAGATGTAGACGGTATTCAAGAAAGGTTCATGGAAGAAGCCCATAACTCTAAATATTCTATCTATTCGGGCTCAACTAAGATGTACCATTACTTGAGAGAAGTTTATTAGTAGAGTGGGATGAAGAAAGACATTGTTGAGTTTGTTTCTAAGTGCACAAATTACCAACAAGTTAAGGTTGAGCATCAAAGACCATGTGAAGTGGCTTAGAACTTTGAGATTTCAAAATAGAAGTGGGATATAATCAACATGGACTTCATCATAGGCTTACCAAGGTCATGCAAACAACATGATTCAATTTGAGTGATAGTCGATCGGATGACCAAATTTGCACACTTCTTAGCAGTGAAGACGACCAACACCAAAAAGTATTATGCGCTATTATATATAAGAGAGATTTTGAGACTACATAGAGTGTTGTTGTCTATAATTTGAGATATAGGAGCCTAATTCACTACTCAATTTTGGAGATCTTTCCAGAAAGGCTTGGGTTCGAAGGTGTATCTCAACACTGCTTTTCACCCACAAACTAATGGCCAGGAAAAGTGCTCTATTCAGACCTTGGAGGACATGTTGAGAGTCTGTGTCATTGACTTCAAAGGTAATTTGGATGACCATTTGCCTCTGATTGAGTTTACCAATAATAATAACGTTCATTCAAGTATTCAAATGGCTCCATATGAGGCACTTTATAGAAGGAGGTGTAGATCACTGATTGGCTGGTTCGAGGTGGATGAGTCAGAGTTAATTTGGATAGACTTAGTTCACCAAGCCATGGAGAAGGTGAAAATTATATGAGAAAGATTAAAAACTGCACAAAGTTGATAGAAATCCTATGTTGGTGTGAGGAGAAGGGACTTAGAATTTGAGGTCAATGATTGAGTGTATCTGAAAGTATCACCTATGAAGGGTGTGATGCAATTTGGGAAGAAAGGGAAGTTGAGTCTGAGGTATATTCACCCTTATCAAATTGTGAAGAGAGTGAAAAATATAGCTTATGAATTGGAGCTACCACCAAAGCTAGTAGTCATCCATCCGATCGTCCATATTTCCATGCTTAAGATGTGTTTGGGAGATCCTAGTTTATTGTGCCTATTGAGAGTATTGGAGTAAAGGACAACTTGAACTATGAGGAGATTCCCGTTCAGATTCTTGATATAGGTTCGTAAGTTGAGGACCAAAGATATTGTATATGTTAGGGTGATATGGAGAAACCAGTTTATAGAAGAAGCTACATGGGAAGCTAAAGAGGATATGAAGGCCAAGCACCCTCACTCATTCTAGTCGGTCGATGATGAGAGATTTGATGGTAATGATTTTTTCCTATCCCATGAGTTCCTTTCTATTATGAGTTTGACTAACGATAGTATCCTAAAGTCTGAGTGGTGATTGAGTTGACTGTTGATTGCTTACTTGCTTTACTTGCTTATTTTCTTGATTGATTTATTGCATGAGTGAGTTGAGAGTTGTTTGATTGTTAGGCTCCGCAATAGGATTTGTTCCTTGACTAGATCCCTAGATTTCTCTTCATTCAAGGACGAATGATCCCAAAGGGGAGATAATGTAATACCTCCTAATTCATTCCATCCAGTCTAAGTATATACATAAAGAAATTGAAAAAAATAATGCAGAAAAGTCACTAGAGTAAAACCACGAAGGACACATATGGCCTGTAGAAGAGGCCTCGTAGGTCACCCATCTAACTTGGTAAAACTTTCTAAGTGAGGCTCGTGTATGAGACACCCTATGAGTCGTATATAATTCCACGACTTACAGATTAGGTTTCATAGGTTAATGGCTTAAAAATCAACATTTTTAGATATTGAGTTATCAGTTATCAAATGACCCAACATCTGTATTATGACTTATAAGTCAGGTCCATAGGTTGAAGTTCCAGAAAACTAAGATTCCTGAATATTGAGTCACGAATTACCAAAATGGCCCATAAATCAACTTATGGGCTGTAGAAAGAGGTTTTGTAAGCCCCATGTCAATTTTCAATAACTTAAACTTTTGAACACCTTACCTATGAGAGGCTACTTACGACCTGTAAGTTGATCAATAACCCATAAATGGGGTTTCGTGGGTCCTTGTGACAGTTTTAAGAGGGGTATTTTCATGTTTTTCTCCCCTTTTTAAATAAAAACCTACGTCATTTGGAGTTAATTTAAGCCCTATATTAGAACCCTAGGTGTATTTATCCTTCATTCACACTTAGAAAATTTTTGAGAGCATCGAAGAAGGAGAAGAGCGAGGGTTCCATGCTCAAATGCAAGGATCGACAGAGGATTGACTATTTTTTCAAATTCCAGGTGTAAGGCTTTCTGAAGTGTAGGATTGAGACTGTCCACACGTCCCTTCATAGTCTTGATTCAGTCATAAATTAGAGCGAGTAATGAGGATCCTGTATTTCTATCTGTTGAGTTTCTTGCATCTACTTTGAGTCCTCATGGTTATAGGTAAATAAATTAATGCATTGCACTGCCATTATGATGAAACTGAGATAATAGTAGACCTATACTTGATAAAATGAGCCCTAATTTTATTATTTGATAATGTTTTGTATATTGCAGGAAATGAGAATATGAGTCTATTATTTGAGTTGAGTACCTGGAGCGTGTTGAGCATGGGGAGTATGTATGTATTCTTGTTTTTGCATAAGCACGATATGAGCACCTTATATGTCTATGGGTTGAGCATGTCTGGTATGAGAATGAATGACCGTATGAGTTGGAGTCCCGCATGATATGAATCAGAATCTTGATTTGTATGTATGAATGATAAATTCTAAATTGTTGAGTTGTTGAGAAATTGAATTGAGCTGTTTGAGATGAATCAAAGAGATGAGTTTGATTTGAGTTGCAAGAGTTATGTTTAATTCATGAAAGAAGTATTGAGCATCGAGTTGGGTAAGAGGATAACACCCCAAAACTACATTTCCAGTGTAGGATCATTGTGCAGTTAACTCTAGCAGCTTATATCCCAAAAGATGGGCATTCTCTTTGGATTCGAGAGAGAGAGAGGTTGATGTCCTTTACTTTTGCAAGTTTAGGACGGCGTGACGATGGCATCGACATCGTTGTTCATCACCAAACTCATGGTGGTGGGAGTTATGTCAGTTAGAGAAACTTTCAAGCACCACTTGATTGAGAATATTATGTTTTTAAATTAAGTTACATAAAATAGAGATCATTTTCAAAGCATGGTTTTCATCTTTATACTTGCATAATTATTAAGATGAGATATGAGCTGATGAGTTAGGTTCTAAGATAAGTTGAGCTTTACCATTCTTACATATCAGTATATTCCATGTACTGATGTCCATTTGGGTCTGCATCATTAATGATGCAGATACAAGTGATAGAGGACTTCGGTAGGTGCACTGTTGAGATTCAGTTCCCTTGCATCCAGAGTTGGTGAGCCCTCCTTGTTATTTGGAGGAGACTTTCTTTCATCTTCTATTGGTTATTAGTATTTTTCTTTGAGTTGGGTAGCCATGGCCTATCATGGTACCATCTAGATGTTTAGAGATAAAGATTTCATAAATTTTGAGTAATGTATTGTTGAGTGTTCATTTTTCAAACTTGATCATTGGAAACTACATTTTGATAAGAGTTTTATTTACCCATTTGATGTCTTTTATCTGAGTATTTCTTCCTCTGTTGAGTACAATGTGATGTTGAGGCCATGTGGTTCTCTTGGGAATCAACAATGGTTCTTCAAGTACCTACCACACCAAGGGTACTCTCTCGAAGCATGACAAAAAAGCATTGATTTTCATGGACTCTTTTTTTTCAGCCTTAGGTAAGTATTTTCCCACTTTCTTGAACTCTTGCTTTTCTTTACCTTTGTGTTTTTCTTGGATAGGCGACCTTTCAATTTCAACTAATTCCATGTTTATCTCCTTATCATGACCACAAGTAGTCAATTCTTCAAAATTACTAGGCTTTATTCCATGCAAAATATAGCGGAGACCCCAATGAATTCTTTGTATGCACATCTCTCTATACCTGAAGCTTCACGGAGTCTATCTTTACAGTTTAGACTTGTGTACCTCCATCGATTGATAAACTCAAAAATTATATCTTTATTTTGTTGACGTATGTTTGTAAGTTCTAGCATACTTACAATATGTCTAATGCTATAGAAGCGGTTGAGAAATTCTTGTTCCATTTGTTCCTAACTTTAACGGAACAAGGGTCATGGTCTATGTACATATCAAACGCATTTCCCTTAAGAAAATGGATCAATTGTTTGACAAGGTGATCCTCATATTCTAGAAATATTGCATGTTTCAACAAAGTAAGTTGTATGCTGCTTCAGACTTCCTTTACCATCAAACTGCTAAAATTTTGAAGGTTAATAATCGATAGGCATCTTCAAGTTATCAATCCTTTTAGAGTATGGTTTCACATATGTGAGAGAAGATTTTGCGGCAACCTCATACTTGTCCTTAATGATCTCCATGATAAACTCCTTAATATGGACAATTAGAATCGTTCCTTCAGAGGAAACATGGATCTCCGTAGCATGTTCTACTTGCTTTGTGGGATGATCCACTGTCTCTTGTAATTATAGATGTTTTCCAAAGGCATGCCTGGATTCTTCATCCATCATATCTTCCACCATGTCTGTTAACTTAAAAATTTGAGCATCTTGATCTTGAACCTATTTGGTCAAGCCTTCAATAACTCTTGTCAAACTTGCAAGTTGTTCCTCTTGATGTGTCATCAAAATACAACACTTTTGATGCTTAAAACTTAGAATTTTATGTGTTCTCAAAGCGATGTTAATAGATTTGATGTGTTTTTATATTTGTTTTGAAGGATTATAGGGTTGGCATGATTTTTGGGTAAAGTATGCTGAAAGTGCAGTTTTTGAGTATTCATGAAACCCTTTAAAGGTCGTGGTTTACTCCACGGGCCATAGAAGGGGGGTCGTAGAAAATTTCAGTAAAGGGTAATTTTCAAAAGTTGAAATCTATGAAGCAAATAGTTGAGTCATAAAAGAATCCACGAGTCGTAGATCAGTTGTCGTACCGTGAGGATCAGAAATTGGGGATTTACTAGAAAGTCATAAGATAAAACCCTCCATGGGCCGTAGAATCTTATATGGCTCATAGAAAGGTCTTGTAGAAGCAAACTACAGTTTTAAAGATGAAGTCCATGAAACCCCAACTACGAGCCGTGTTATATGACCCATAGAAGTTGCTCGTAGAGCACGCCAACCCAGTTTTCCTAGTTTGATTTAGTTTTGTATTTTAGACATTATAAATAGGTTTTTAGGTTATTTTTTTGGTAAGCTTCTAAGAAGTTCACAGTAGTTCATAGTTTTTAGTAGTTTCAGAGAGAAAAACAACCTTTGTGTTCTTGAATCATATTTTGTGATCTCTATCAAAGAGTTGAATTTCTTGTTCGTAAATGTTTTCATGTAAGTTCTCAATTATGTTATTCTATATCATTATTCTTATATGTACACTAATTATGATTATCTAAATCCACAACTAGGGTTGTTAAAACTATGAAGAACTAACGAAGTAAAATCAAATAATTCATGGAAAGTGTGTATGAATGTATTAATTAATTCTCTTCATCTAAAATACTTTTTAATGGTGGCCAACATTAGAACTCACCTATTGTTACTTGTCGGATCAAGGAGGTAATAAATAGGAAAAGAGAATAATTAACAAGATTTGATTGATATTTTCTCATCGAATCAACCAAACTAGATCAAGAGGAGGTTTTACTAGGACAATAGGTAAGGGTTAGTAGTGTCACATCGCAGAGATGGATCAAATCCCATGGTGATATTTACCTTACTTCTGGATCAAAGTGTTTGGTAAACATAACTTACTTTTTTGTATCTACACACTGGAAAAAGGTTACAATTATCTAACAATACTGAGTTAGAGAATCATAGGGAACATATCACCCTAGTTAGCTCTTCTATTGATTTCATAACATGTGCATTAGTCTAGGTTTCTTTTGCAATTACAAACCATTATCTTTTTTTGGGAGATAAGCAGGTTAATCACCCCACTTTGCAATTGAACTATTTTGGAGTCTACCATATTCCTAGTCGAATTTGACACTAACCTTGGTTAGGTTATTTACTTGACAACAACTGTTTAACCTTCAAAAAGTGGTGTAGCTTGAGCGACATCAAGTATTTTGGTGCCGTTTCCAGGGAATATGGCTAGACTTGTTTAGTTCAAGTAATTTTGGGATTAATTCTTATTTATTTAATTTTATATTTCTTGTTGTTTTTTATTTTAGGTGTGTAGGTGTAGTATATGCACAACACTCGGAGTCGAGGTAACCCCTTGACTCCGTTTGACCCATAGATCCAAAGGATGCTGAGGAAAATGGACCAGGACAACATGAACAACACTATTGATAGTGCAATGAATGCAGCACTCAATCCGAACAATGATAACCCACCTCTACTAAATCCACCACCACAGGGTCCCCAAGACGCAACAAAATCAGTGAAATTAATATCGGCTTGAACCTATGGCGTGGACGTCAAAGGAGCTATTGTGTTACCTCCATTGCCAGATGACACAAAGTTCATCATGTCGAGTGGATTGTTGCAAATGCTACAGAATCATGAGTTGTTCGCGGACCTACCATTAGAGGATCCACTAATCATCTACACAACTTTGTGTTCATTTGTAAGAGCATGATGAGAATCTAGAATTTAACGATGGATGCCATTGGGCTCCCTGTTTCCCCATTTTTCTCTCACAGGAAACATAATGCTATGGTTATTCGAGCTCCCATAGAGTTCAATTACCACTTGGGCAGAATTACAGAGGGCCTTTTTGGAGAGGTTCTTCCCAATCTCAAAGAAGCTGAAGTTAAAAGCACAGATCAACAACTTCAAGCAGGTGTCTGGTGATTCACTTAGTACCATGTGAGAGAGGTTTACTAAATTCTTGAGGAGTATCCCAGACCATAAAATTATCGATGAAGCCTTAGTTGAGATCTTTTATAGAGCCTTGGACGAGAATAGCCAAGTAGTTGTTGATACTATAATGGAAGTCTTGTTCATAGATCGTCCATTTTAGAAAGTTGCATAAAGGATGGAGAGAGTGGTCAAGACGAATTATGCATGGGGGATGAGAGACAAGTCTACCGCAAAAAGCTTGTTATCGGTTAATATAAGTTCGGCACAAGTAGAGGCAAGTAAAGAAGTGATGCAAGAGCTTGCACAAATTAATACTAATGTGGAGTTGTTGATGAAGTAGAACCAATAATAAGTGAATGTAGTATCCCATCAGCCTCCACAACAACCCATATATGAGGAGCCTTATTATGAGGAGGACACTTGTTTTGTTGTAGATATGATAATGGCTTTCCAAACCAACACCCAAGGGTCCAATTAGGACTTTTGGCCCCAAGGTCAAAGAAACCAAGGTTGGAACTTTGGAAGAGATGGCGCCTTCAGAGACAACAACAGAGGAGGCTATTATGACAGAAATAGGGTCCAAGATAGAGATGTTGAATGGGGACACAGAGATGGCTACAAGAATGGTCCATATGTTCTACCGCACAACCAAAATTATGGTGTTGGCATATATCTCATCGAGGAGATGTTTGATCGTCTACTAAATAAGGCTGACACTTAGGATGAGACACTAAGGGGAATGAAGTCTAACATCTCCAGCATTAATCAAAAAATTGAGTCTCGTTCTATGGCTATCAAGTAGCTTGAGAAATAGTTTGGTCAGATGTCAACTAAATTGAATTAGTGCCAGAAAGGTACTCTGATCAGAAACATAGTTTAAAATCCTAAAAATAAGGGGCAGTGTATGGCAGTCATGATGCGTGGTGGAAAGCAGACTATTGATCCTCCAATGTCAGTTGACATTGATGATTATGATATTCATGAGGAGATGGTTGAGAGTGAGAAAGTTGATAGTGGAGATGTTCGTTCTAAGGATGAGGAGAGTGATGCAACGCCAACGCCACAGAAGTGAAAACCCACTCCTAGACCTCATTCCCTCTTCCCCCAAATACTCAAGAAAAAAGAGGAGGAAGTAAATTCAAGAACTTCCTCTCCATGTTGAGACAACTCTCCATCAACATCCATCAGCTTGAAGTGTTAGAGAAAATGCTCGGGTACACAAAGTTCATGAAGGACTTGGTCACAAAGAAGCATACTGTGATTCAGGAACTTTCTCAAGAGCTCCAATATTTCAGTGCGATATCTACAAGGTCCTTGATGCAAAATCGAGAGGATCCTGGAGCATTCACCATTCCATGCACTATAGGTGATGTCGAGTTTCCAAGGGCACTATGTGATCTAGGTGCTAATATAAATCTGATGCCCCTTGCAGTCTTCAGAAAGCTAGGCTTGGGAGCCCCTACTCCTACAACTATGTGGTTGCTAATGGCCGACATGATAGTAAAGAAGCCTGTGGGGATACTGTATGACTTTCTTATCAAAGTGGCAAAATTCATAGTTCTTGAAGACTTTGTGATCCTAGATTGTGAGGTAGACTTTGAAGTCCCAATCATCTTGTGAAGGTCATTCTTAGCCATTGGGCGAGCCCTGGTGGACAAGGAATTAGGTAAACTCAAGTTTTGATTGAATGATAAAGAAGTCATCTTCAATATCTATCAGTCAATGAAGTAGCCAAATGAGCTGAAGATGGAGGCATGGACACTTGATGAAGTCTAAGTAATCGAGTGGACAAAGTTGTGCCGCGATATAAATCAGGCGATACTTGGGAGGCAACCCAAGAAGAGAGAGGTTTTTAGGGGCCCATGTATATTTTCTTTTTGACCCCTGCTCTTTATTTCGATATTTTGTGTGCATTGGGGACAATGCACATCTTTTTCAATGGGGTGTGGGTAGTTATAGGTCTCAATGAAGCCTGAGTAACCTTGACCTATAACTATCCCAATTTTTTATATCAAAAGATTTTTTTGCCAGTGTTCTTTTTCCCTGAGAATAATTTACTTTCTATTGAACCGACATGTTTAGGTAGTATTAGTGGCATATAGTATTGTCTGTCTATAGAACATGTTAGTTTTGTTGAAAAATGATACCCACCAAAATTTTGTTAGTTAACTTTGATAGCAATCATGCATGATTGATTAGTTGACAGTGCTTGTTCTGATAAGTTAGATCCAATTATAATGAAAATCATGATCTGAGGGTGTAATCAGTTCCATGTGTGTGAGCTTATTTTCATGATTCATATATTGTGTGTTAATTCAAAACTTGTCCTGTTACTCTAGATTGTACTATAGGTTAGTTGGCTAGAAAAGGATCTTAGGCTATTGATTTTATTAGTCCACATAGCCCAAATAATCAACCAAATATGTAATATATCCCTTTTTCCTAATGTTAGAGCCTGACATATACCCTTTCTTTGTAAAAACCTAAGTAACCTAACCTTAATGAATGACAACTTCCTGAAATTGGCCCTGGTCCTTCCTTGAACATTGTGCACCTTGATTGAGGCAAACAATCTAAGTTGAGGGTGGCTACCCACAGTGGCTCTGGTTCAAAGGATGGATATTATGCACCTCAACTCAGGCCAAAAGCCTAAGTTGAAGGTGTCTTGTGTAAGGAAAATTCATGAAAAGAGGAACACAACTAGTGATACAAAAAAGGGAAAAAAATTACAAGGGTGCAAGAAAAATAAAGAATTGCCTAAGCAATGTGCTGAAAAGCAAAAGAGTGTGAAAATACGAGGGTATGAGCTAAAAATGAAAGTAAAGCACCCTAAAAAGATTAAAATGGAAGAAAATGAGAGAACATAATGAAAGTGATAAAGTTAGTAGGGCAAAAGTGTAAAAATAATGCAGTGTCAAGGAGGGTTTTTAGTCACTATGTTCCCAAAACATCACATCAAAGCCCTTTGAGCCTACGTTACAAACCTAGCAAATCCTATAGTGATCCCAGCCCAACTAGTCGAAGGTCATAATCATGAGTATAGGGACAAACATATGATATTATTCACAGTGTTTTGAATATCTTTTGTGAGAGTGAGTGATCTTATGCAGTCCCAAGCAGTGAATTTGATAATATCATCATGAGTGAGAGATGGGACTTCTTTCTATGAGGAAACTTGCATTGCATTATTAATATTAGACTAATTAGTGAATGTTTATCAACATAGGTTGCATTGCTTGTCATAGTTGTACTAGCGAATATATTGATCTACACTGGGTTGTTTGATAGTTATCTGATATGTGATTGGAAATGGTGTAGGTATCTGTGCTTGAGTTTGATCTAATGCATGCATTAGATTGAGGTCTGTGTGTTACTATACTGCTTATGTAAATTGAGTCCATCACTTGAGGACAAGCAACGATTTTAAGTTGAGGGTGTTAATGTATTGCTGAAATACAATACTTTTGATGCTTAAAGCTTGGAATTTTGTGTGTTCTCAAAGCGATGTTGGTAGATTTGATGTGTTTTTATGTTTGTTTTGTAGGATTACAGGATTGACATGATTTTTGGGTAAAGTGTATGAAAGTGCAGTTTTGGAGGATTTACATAACCCTTTATGGGTCATGGTTTACTCCATGGGCCATAGAAGGGGAGTCATAGTAAATTCTAGTGAAGGATGATTTTCAGAAGTTGAAATCTATGAAGCAAATAGACAAGCCGTAAAAAAATTCACGAGTCGTAGATCAACTATTGTACCTTGAGGATCATAAATTGGGGAGTTACTGAAAAGTCATCAGACGAAATCCTCCATGGGTCATAGAATCTTATACGACCCGTATGAAGGTCTCATAAAAGCCAACTTCAATTTTGAAGATGAAGTCCACAAAATCTCGACTACTGGCCGTGAAATATTATACGACTCGTAAAAATTGCCAGTAGAGCGTGCTAACTGAATTTTCTTAGTTTGATTTGATTTTGTATTTTATAGATTATAAATAGGTTTTTAGGTTATTTTTCGATAAGTTTCCAGGAAGTTCATAATAGTTCATAGTTTTTAGTAGTTTTAGAGAGAGAGAAACAAACTTTGTGTTCTTGATTCGTATTTTTTGATCTCTATCGAAGAGTTAGATTTCTTGTTCGTAAATTCCTTTGTGTAAATGCGCAATTATGTTATTCAATATCATGCTTCTTGCATCTACACTAATTATGATTAGCTAAATTCACAACTAGGGTTGTTGGAGCCATGAAGAACTAACGAAGTAAAACTAGATAATTTGTAATTCATGGAAAGTGTATATGAATGTATTAATTAATTTTCTTCATCTAAAATGCTTTTTAACGGTGGCCAACGTTAAACCTCGCCTCGTGTTACTTGTCGGATCAAGAAGGCAATAAATAGAAAAAGAGAATAATTAACAGGATTCTATTGATATTTTCTCATCTAATCAATCAAACCAAATCAAGGGGAGGTGTTACTGGCCAATAGGTAAGGGTTAGTAGTGTCACACCGCAGAGATGGATCAAATTCCGTGGTGATATTTACCTTACAACGGGATCAAAATATTTGATAAACTTAACTTACTGTCCTGCATTTACACACTGGAAAAGATTATAATTATATGACAATACTAAGCTAGGGAATCATGGGGAACACATCACCCTAGTTAGCTCTTCTACTGATTTCATAACACGTGCATTAGTCTAGGTTTATTTTGCAATTACAACCCCCCCCCCCTTCGGGAGATAAGCAGGTTAATCACCCCAATTTGCGATTGAACTATTCTGGAGTCTACCATATTCCCTGTGAGATTTGACCCTAACCTTGGTTAGGTTATTTACTTGTTAGCGACCACTTTAACCTTAAAAAAGAGGTGTAGCTTGAGCGACATCACCTCTACGGATGAAGCATTAGTTACCATCACATTTATCACCATCGTAGATAATGGAGAATGATATCTATTTTCTCAAATATAAGATGTGGATATGTTATGCAAAGCGAATTCAATATTCAAAACATCATTGTCGGCTACAACGAAGGACTTTTTGGAGGTAGATAAGCTCAATTGAGCAAGAGACCTCTCAACCATTTCGGTGATGTCATTGCCTTCTTTTGCGACTTTTGTGGGAGACTCCATGATTTTTGGAAATGAAGCAAGAAGCAATTCGGATTGCACTTGTGAGACTTGTTGTTCTAGAAGTTTGGCTTCCTCATAATGGGTCCTATGCTTCCCATAGAAACATCAAGGATACTCTCTACAATAATAGAGAATTTAGATCCAATGACTTTTGCGGATGGGGATTTCAAGTTGACCTTTTTGAAAGACATCTCAGAGTTCTTGAACTTTGATTTTTTCTTAAAGAAAAGAGATGAGAGGTAAAGATTGTCCCATTGGGCATGCCAATTTTTAAACGACTAAGTTTCATTTCTAAAAATAGCAATCAAGAAAGGCAAATAGAGGCAAATAATAACATTTGCATTTCAAAAATTTATGCAAGATTACAATCTTTATAAAATCTAATGAAAAAGATGTAATCCACGAATTCTTCTCTTCAGAATCTTCAACTCAAAACTTTTTCTTGTTCTTGAATCGATGAAATACTTGGGCTCAACTAGGGGTGTCAAACGGGCAGGTTGGGTTGAAATTGAGAATGTTAGAATGGGTTGAAATAGAAAGTAGGTTGGGTTATGACCTGCCCAAACTTACTTTGGGCTCAAATGGACTAAAATTCGGGTTGGATCATGACCTGCCCAATTTGACCCGCTCAATCACAATAATTCTAACATAATATTATTTATTTTTTATAATCAGAATTTGAATTTCAACTAAAAATATAACAATAAAAAGTTACAAATTGATAGATAAATGATAGAAAATATAAAATAGATAGAAAATATACATTATATCAATGCAAGTAAAGAGCCTTAGAACGGGTTGAAATTGAAGATTAAATTGGGCTCAATTGAATTTTTTTTTATATGGGTTAAGGCTTGAAGGGGTTGAGATTGAACCCAATTAAAATTATCTTGAGCCCAACCCATAAAATTTTGGACGGGTTGGGCGGGTTACATATATTTGGGCTCATTTTGACACCCTTAGGCTCAACACTTGGAGATGAAGACTTCTTTGTATGCAGATCAGAAGACTTGCAAATCATCACTGAAGAACAAAGATTCTCTATGTATATCTTTGTCTCTTTTTTGGTCTTATGAAGAATCCTTTATAGAGGTGCCAGCTAGGGTTTTAGGGGTATTTTGGTCTCCAAATATTTTCAGAGATTTGGACCTTGGGCTTGAAGAGTATGAGTTGGGCTCATCTTGTCGACTTAATGGGTTGACCCAAATGTAATTTGGAATATTTTTTGTCGACTTAATGGGTTGACCCAAATGTAATTTGGAATTTTTTTTAAGTCATCATTTTAACTTAAATGTAGATCCAACCTCATTAACCAATAATTTGACTTAATCAATGTATCATGATTTTAAGATTTAGTCCATATTTAATATGAATTTATCAATAAAAACTTCACTGTCTACACACCTTATTAAAAATTTAATATGTATGTATGTGTGTGTACAAGGGTGGACCCACATGGAGTCTGTTGGGTGCTCAAACACTCATTAATTTAGTACCGGACATTATATATCTATATAGAAATTAAGAAAAATTGGTAAAAATATAACATAAATCATTTGTTAATTTAATGGTTTGGTTGGTCCAATGGTTCAAGGTGGGTGCTTAAGGCTTTTGTAGATTTGTTGGTCCTAAGTTGAAATCCCACTTTCAACACTTTTCTAACATTGGTCCTAAGTTGAAATCCCACTTTCAACACTTTTCTACCCTTTTGTTACTTTTCTTTTTTCTTTATTTATAGTTGTTCTTTTACTATTTTTCTTTTTAAAAAAATTTGGTATACAAATAAATATTTTTCCTTCCTTTATTCAAGATAATAAATATTATTCTCCTCATTCATAATAATTGTCAT